>SNQJ01S0273208.1:0-11465 GCA_010110895.2 Picea sitchensis
AAAGACCATCAGTCACACATAAAGTACACACAGAGACAGATTTTCATGAGGAAACCCATAAAGGGAGAAAACCTCTTCTTCTTCGAAACGATAGGCAGTCTTTTTCATTTCTGTACATCATTTACAATTGAGCACCAACTCAATGTGAGGATGCTACCTCTGTTTTACATGCTGCAACTTGTTTGAGAGCACCAAATCTCTAGTTTCTCTAGCACCCACTAGAAGGAAGCACCAACTCCCTGAATATTCCAGCACCAACTGGATGGAAGCACCGACTTCCTGAATGTTCCAGCACCAACTGGATGGAAGCACCAACTTCCAGTTACACAGGCTCCAACCTGTATAACATAGAACACTTGTTCTCCCTAGCACCACCCTGCTACCCTGGTTTCTCTGGCTGCAACTAGATGGAAGCTACAACTTCCTGTGTTCAATCTCCCACTTGAACCTCTGAGGACAACTATCCTCCCAAGAAGCTCCCAACCTCCCTAAAATATAAAATAATGAATACACAGACAACTACACAGATAAATCAATTCTTACCAATCTTTCTCTGTATCTAATCTTCAACAAATTGTTCTGTTATTCTTCTCTTCTTCTGTTTGTTTAGCGGGTCTGCTCTGCATCAAATTTTTCTGTCATTCTGCTCTACTTCTGCTCTGTCTGTCATTTTGCTCTGTGTTTCATCTCCCTCTGCACATTTTCTCAATTTCATGCTATGCCTCTGCTCATTTTCTTTTTCTTACTGTTTATTCATTTTCCCTTTAGAACAACCAACTCTACTCAATCTGTCTCATCTTCTTTTATGCATACTTCCCCGATGGTTCCACTTCGCCTTCCCTCAGCCAAAACAGGAACACCTGTCCTTGCAACTAAAACGCTAACTAATTCGTAATCATGAGTCCGTTTTGTTTAGCAGATTCGTAATTGAGGAGTTAAATGTGTGTGGAATAACAATAACCCTCCGATCACATTCAAGCTTTATCCACACCGTTGGATGATCTTTATCATATTTGCCTTTTAAATTGGGTTTCGACATTTCAGAATTCCTTTTCCCAAGTGTCTTGACACTTTCACATCGCGATCTCTGCAACTTCGAAATGGAGCTTATCTGAACTGAATCCTTCTCTTCCTGTGACCAAGGGCTGTGACCAAGGCTTTATGTGAAAGGCGCTTTCGCGATTTCGCATATCGCGAATTCGTAATTCCTTATGTTCAATGTTCCTGTCACTTCCAAATCCTGATCTGCAAAATTCCATAATGAAATCAGATCAATGATCCAGATAATATCTAGATCTGACGGTTCATTTTAAGTCGGGATATTACTCATCGCGATTTCGGAATTCCTGACGTTCATAGTTTTTGTCACTTACAAATATCGATCCCCGAAACTCCATGAGAGGTCAGATCAATGGTCCAGATCATTTCTTGATCTGACGGTCCAGATTCAATCGTGATTTCGCATATCACGAAATCGACATTCTTGATGCATTGAGTTCTTTGCCTCTTGAATTCGCGATTCATGAAACTTTGATGTGGAGTTTGATCAACGGTCCATATCTAATATTGATTTGACGGCTGTGATTGAATCACGAAATCGCATATCGTGATTTCGGGGTTCTTGTTGTCAAGTGATTTTGACATTTCAAAGTCCCGATCCCCGATCCTCCATGCAGAGAATCAACGGTCCAGATCTCATTCTTGATTCAATGGCTGTGATTGAATCGCGATATCGCATATCGCAAAATCGGGGTTCTTGAGGTCAATAGCATTTGACATGTCCAACTCACGATCCCTAAAACTCTGACAAGGACTGGGATTGACGGTCCAGATCAAAGTTTGATCTGACGGCTCAGATTTCATTGCGATTTTGCATATTGTGATTACGCCCACTTCTCCTTGTACTTTAAAGAGCGTGCAAGTTATCCTTGATCTGACGATGGTCGAGTCTTGTGCTTGGATCTAATGACTGAGCTCTGTCCTCCTCTTCAGTGTGCTCGTCTTGTCTTCATTCAGATCTGATGACCCTCGTTCTTTCGGGAAATTTGAATGGGATCCAACGGTCACTGACTCTTCTCCTCTCGATTATTGCTGTGCTGCTATTCATTGTTGTTGTACTCAAGCCATCACCACAACCATAACTGTACTTGCCATCAATGACAAGTATACACTGCCTGTAAATATGCTAACAATCCTCTGTACATTCTTCATGCCATTTGCTGTCTATTACATATTTACCAACAGAAAAATGGTGCCCCGGGGGCTCAGGATGAAAAGAGGCCCAGGGACTGTGGTGATGAAGATGAAGGGATGCTGATCCTATGGATGAAGATGGATCGAGAAATGGACACTGTGGGCTCCTAGAATGGTGAGTGGAAGTTTGGCAAAAAGGCCTATATATAGCTGTAAGGCCCACATTGCCACCTCATTTGTACTTGCTGCGATAGTGATTGGACAAGAAGCATTAAGAGGAGATTGTGAGATTCTAGGAGGAAGAGGCATCTGATTGAGGACCCGCGAGCGTCAGGTTAGTGGTCTGATCATCTTGCATAGAATTAGAGTTTCATTTTTTGGGTAGGGGTTGTACGGAGGGCCGTATAGGGGTGGTTAGGGGGTGTGGGCCCCACATGCACGGGCGATCTGGTGATAGGCATGCATAAGTGCGCGTCTGCCCACCGAATAGATGCACATGCGAGTGCCAGTAAGGGGATAATGGGAACACACTAGGGGCACGCCTATTGGTTGAATAGGCGTGCCCATGTGCGAGCCTGTTGGTTGAACAGGCGCGCACATGTGCGCGCCTGTATAATGAACATGCGCACCTGAGAGTGCACCTGTGTAGTGAACAGGCATGCCTGAGAGCACGCCTATGTAGTGAATAGGCGCGCATATGTGTGTGCCTGTGTAGTGAACAGGCGTGCATATGTGTGCGCCTGTGGGGTGTACAGGTGCGCATGTGTGCACGCCTGTGGTTGGAAAAACCACGCTGTGGAGGCAAGGTTGACAGGTGTAAAATGTGTCTTTTTGATGTTTTTGATTGTCCATGTGGTTGACTTAGGATGGTTTTATGTTATGCAGGTGAGCTGTGTGCACAATGCCTATTGGTTGGCGAGAGAGGGATTGGTCCTAGCTGGGAGATGCTGTGGCTATTGAGGGGCCAGGCGTACATGCAACTTTGGAAACCTGTGGGCTGTTGAAGTTCTTTGAGTGCCCTTTGATACGGGCACAGGAGTATCTCCTACAATTTCTTGTCCAGATTTAGAGTCCGGACTTGCACTACTTCATAGTGCGGGGAGAGCAGATTCCCTTCACTGCAGTGGAGGATGTGTATTTTCTGACTGGGCTTCCATTTCGGGGAACGCCCCTACCGACGGAGCCAGTGCTACCTAGAGACACACCTCTAGCAACGCTGGGTCGGAGATATTGTTCGGGGCCGAACTATATGTCCGACACAGTTGTGAGCATTGGGGCAATGGATGCCCTAGTGCATCACTGTATAGCAGAGATGATTGTGAGAGTGTATGGGTCGATGGCAACGCAACGGATCAATGGTGACCAGCTGATGGTGATGGAGAGAGTGTTGGTTGGCCAACATTTCACCTGGGGGATTACGCTGCACTCAAGGATGGTGGGGCAGTTGGACCACTGTCAGTCCACAGATACGGGAGAGTTTGCCTTTGGATCCATCCTGGTGGCCTGGTTTCTGGAGAGGGTGCCAATGTTGTGCCCTAGGATTCTATTGGGTGCGCTTTGGGTGCGAGAGCCGCGGCTGAGGCGGTGGTCGACCGTGTTGCTTCGCCATGGTGGTGGCGAGGGTGGCCACTTCTTCACTGTAGAGGCAACACAGGTATGGCGGTAGATGCTACAGGTGATACTGCGATACCCCTATGTCGGGGTTGACTTCCAGGAGGATCCAGACATGGTGCTACCTCCAGGGGAGGTGTTTGACCACCGAGGTATGTTGATGATGTTGATATATATGTGTTTGTGTGTTTTGAGATAGTATGCCATATGTATGTGATATAGATGCTGATACTATATGTTGTTTATTTGTATGTGAATATGTGGCACCTCGTGGGCATGAGGTGGAGTTGCAGAGAGCACCGGATCGTTAGGAGCCAGAGAGACTACCACGGGGAGAGAGACGTCGACGTGAGGATGCCACGGTGCAACCTGCTGAGCCAGAGTGGGCAGCGAGGAGATGCCTATTTGATGACCCTGGTTCTGGGCCATCACACGCTCCTCCGGCGGCTGTCGGAGTGGATTTTGAGGACATACGCCGTCATCTGGAGGTGGTGTTACAGGATGTTTCTGAGGGCATATGGTCTCGTATCCAGGATGAGGGTATCCTGGAGCAGTGCATGGGGGTTCTGCCACCATGGCAGGCCATAGTACGACGAGCAGCAGTGGCTGGTGCTACGATGATTGGACGACTACCGCTAGGGCAGGAGGGACCGGTAGGGGGTGGAGCACCACCGCCTGAGGGAGGGGCAGGTGGTGGTGGGCCACCACCGCCTGAGGGAGGAGTAGGCGGTGGTGCTCTAGAGGCACCATGAGTGGTGCTCTATGCATTAATGTATATATATTTTTTTGTATATAGGCTGGTGAGCCCATTTTGTACCGAGGTGCTTCATTGGCCTGCGGATAGTTGTATTTTTTGTATGTAAACATTTGAATGGCATTGTGGACCTTTCGATATATACATGAGTATACATCTTTGAGATCTATGTGGTGTTTACATGTGTTTTGTTAATGTATTGATGATGTCTAATCTATATATGTAATGACAGTTTGTGTTATATGTTTATGTATGTGTAGAGGTAGCTTGATGTGATATATGCCAGTCTAACACAATATTAGCTAGGTTATCCGTAATTTGATTCAATTGTCTTGGAATATGTGTAAATGTAATGGAATCAAAATGTCAAGATAAAATTCTAACCTGCAGGTATTTGTGAAAGAGACAAGGATCACGGACGCGGTACACATTGTTGAGTTGGAGTACGACTAGTTGAGAGTCGAGGAAGATGCTAAGGTGACAAATACGATGATGTTGGGCATCGGCCATGAAGCCAATGACGACAGTGTATTTAGATTGGTTGTTGGTTGCGGAACCCAAACATATGCCGCTCGAATGGATCATTTCATGTGAGGGGGTGTAGAGAGCCCAAGCAGCTGAAGAGAAATTTTGTGTCCAACGGCTAGCACCGTCGACATAAACGATGTGGTAGGCTAGTGGAGGAAGCATCTGTCAATAACACAAAGGATAGTTTAGATGTGAAGGAGGGAAAAAAGATTAAAAACGCTATAAAAGAAATAACCTAAAGTAGAATGACTACATTTAAGCGTAACATTTCTTGAGATACAACCCATTGACGGGTTCATTGAGAGAGAGGCCTTCGGGGGAGGCTAGGATGTATGCACCTTTGGTGAGGCAATGTTGGATAATGTATGGGCCATGCTAGAGTGACTTGAATTTTCCGTGGCCAAAGGTATCATGAGCGATATCGTAAGCCAAGACGAGGTCGCCTTCGCGAAATGAGCGAAGGTTGACATGTCGATCAAAGGTAGCCTTGGATCATTTTTTTAGCAAGCCTCGTTGTTCTCTAAGGAAGATCGACGATCTTCATCCAGAGACTCTAAGTTCAGCCAGAGTTTCTCCATTAATAGCTCAATTGCGGTGCGTAAGGTGGGAATTTCGCACTCAATGGGAAGAGTGGCCTCAACCCCATGGACTAGATGAAATGGTGTGAAACCAGTAGCTGTTTTCACAGCCGTACGGTAAGCCCATAGCGCAGAAAATAACATATGATGCCAATTGGTTTTATGTTTATTAACCGTGTGTTGTAACATTGTCTTGAGGACTTTGTTAACTGCTTCAACCTGTCTGTTAGACTGAGGGTAATATGGTGAGGCAAACTCATGAGAGAATCCTAACCGAGATGAGAGTTCAATGAAGATCTCATTCTCGAAGTGTTTCCCATGATTGGAAATGAGTTGGAGTGGTACTCCAAAGTGGGATATGATGTGGTTAAAGAAAACACGCGTTGCAGTGTCAGCGGTGTTGTTGAAGGTGGGCATAGATTCTGCCCATTTGGTGAAGTAATCAATGACGACACCAATGTATTTGTGACCATTGCTAGAGGGGGGATTACAAGTCATGAAGTCGATGCCCCATTTACAAAAAGGGCCGGCAGTGATGACGAGATGAAGAAGAGCGGGGGGAGCCCGGGCTTTATTGGTGTAGAGCTGACATTGCTCACATCATTTCACGGCATGAATGAAATCTTGAAACAAGGTAGGCCAAAAGTAACCAGCGAGGATAATATTTTGAGCAGTGGATATGCTCGAAAGATGGCCCCCACATGCATCGTTGTGGCAGTTGTTTAAGACTCTATCAGCCTCGTCAATAGTTAGGCATCGATGAAGGATGGTGTCGACTCCCTGTTGGTATAGGATGTCTCCGATGAGGAGGTAGTGGGGGGCCTGATGGAAAATATGATGATGATCATCTCGTGAAAGGTGGTTACCGAACTTTTGAGTTCGGAGGTAGACGAGGAGGTCACCGTACCAAGGATCATCCGAAGTGATGTAAAAGAGATGTTCGTCGGGAAAGTCGGTGTTGACGGGGGTATTGGTGGTGTTAGAGGGGAGGGCCGTGACAAGTTCGACAAGAACGAGGGCCTTCTTAATCTTAGGTGTTGAGAACTTGAGGTTGTACTCCTGAAGGATAATGATCCATCGAGCAAATTTGTCGTTAACTTGCTGACGACTGAGCAAGTACTGCATAGGGTTGGAATCTGCGACGACCTTTGTTGTGCGAAGCAGAATGTAGTGGCGCAATTTCTGGACTGCGAGGATGACTGCAAGAGCAAGTTTCTCTTCGTCTTTATACTTCAAGGGTGGCCCTGAGAGGTTTTTACTAACGTAATAAATGACATGCTCACGATTGTCATCGCCTAGCTGGATGAAAACTCCTACTACTAATACAACTGATGCTGATATGTAGAGGATATAGTTGCGATTGTAGTCAGGTGCACTAATTAAAGGTGCATTCGAGAGTGATTTTTTAAGGTCGTCAAATGACTTTTGGGCATAGTAATCCCAGTGAAAAGGGATGTCGTGATATAGTAAGCGAAGGAAACCGTGTACGCGTATGGCATAGTCTGGGACAAATCGTCTAAGAAAGTTAGCTTTGCCCTGTAGGCTCTGAAGTTGACGTAAATTCCAGGGAGGTGGAATTTCGGTGATAGCTTGGACTTTGAGGGGGTCCACGATAATACCTCTTTGGGAAACAATAAAGCCGAGGAGGCGCCCTGCACTGAAATAGAACATGCACTTGAGAGGATTCAAGCGGATGTTATACTGACGACACCATTGAAAGATGATTCGTAAATCATCAAGATGTTGGGTGTGTTTCTTGGATCGAGCTGTGAGGTCGTCCAAGTAGGCGAGGATGATATGAGCCAGATCGTGAAAGATGTATGCCATAGCCTGCTGGAAAGTTGCACCGACATTCTTTAAGCCGAAAGGCATGACATGATATGCAAAAGTACCCCATGGGGTAGTGAATGCGGTTTTATACTGATCAGCGGGGTGAATTTGGATTTGATTATAACCAGAGAATCCATCCATAAAGGATAGAGCCTCGTGGCCTGCGCAGTCATCGATAATTTTATCGATGAAAGGAGTTGGAAAGTTTTCCTTGGGACATGCATGATTTAGATCATGAAAGTATGTGCAAACGTGGATAGTTCCCTATTTTTTGTTAATGGGTACAGGGTTGGAAACCTATGAGGTATAGGCGATGGGGTAAATGAACCCGACAGTGCATAATTTGTCAATTTTGTCTTTGATGGCTGTGGCTTTGGATGGGTGTAGCGGTCGTTGTTTTTGATGAGCTAGTGTAATGTCGGGCCAGGTGTCGATGCGATGTTCGACAATAGAGGGATCGAGGCCAGGCATTTCCATGTAGGACCAGGCAAAAATATCTCGATATTCTTGAAAGAGGGCTTTATATGCGGTGATTTCCTGAGGAGTGCAAGAAGCTCCAATGGTGATGTCTTCGACGATGCCATTTTTGATGGAAATGTCGATTTTAATGGTCGGGGAAATGTTGGCCATGTTTCCTTCTTCAAAAGCATCATGGGCGGGAATGGGGTTTTTGAACCAGTCGATAGGCCCTGATGGGATAAAATCCTTGGTTTCGACTGCGTAAATGGGGTGTTGGTTAGGAGGCCTGGAGGATTCCTGTGGAAATAAGAGTGCACAGTGGTGTAGCGCATCCCAGGGGAAGTCTGGGTGGTTTAACTCTTCGAGTATTTCTTCGTCACATTGGAAGTGACAGGAATATAAGGGGTCATGAGGAGTGATATCTGTGACTGTGGTCGTGTGGTTTCCCCCTGGTGAGGAAGAAGCAGGGGGAACAATGTTAGGAGATGGTGAGGGTTCACTCGACATAAACCATATATTAAAGTACTGAGGGGTACCCATGGTAGTTGGGTGTAGAATGTTCGTAGGGGAATGAGTGGGAGAGTTGGGGGGTGAATCCTTAGATAAGTCATCTAAGAACCATGGAGGCGTTGGATGGGCCTCGGGTTCGAGAGAAATGACATGAAGCTCCGCTAGTGATGAGGTAATGTCAATTATCGACTCTACGGGTCAACTGGCGTTGCCTATATTCAATGATCATAGGACATTGGTATGTAAAATGAGCTAATGAGTCGCAGAGAGAGAAAGGGCATCGCATACATTCATTGACTGAAGTGGTGACATAACGAATGTCATTGATATTTGTTGAGGGGGACGTAGCAGGACTGGGTTTCTCTGGAAGCTCTGGCGTACTACAGCTAATGTATGCCGAAAGCATGGAAGTGCTGGACAATGGTGGGTATAATGGCCATATTCTAAACATATAGCGCAAGCGAATTTGGTCTGCAACCCTTTACTACTGGAATGGGGGGTGGTAGTGGCAGGACTGGCTGTAGTGGCGAGTGTTGGGGGAGTTTGATTGAGTGGAATTAAATTCCATAACTCTGGTAGAGACGAGCAGTTGTTGGTTTGGTGTCCCTCTTTCTCACATAGTGCGCAAGGAGGTGGGATGCATGGAGGAAGTGGAGTTGTGGGTTCCTTCTTCTTTCTCCTGCCCCCAGCTGTGGCAAGGGGGTTAGTGAGTGGGGGTGTGGTGGGAGTAAGTATGGGAATCGTCATGGGGATTCCTTCTTTTTTGAGGGGGAGGGATGGTCGAGGGACCATCTCTGGTGGGTGTAAATACCAAACTGGGATTGCTAACACCATATTAGGTAGGGTGAGTGTTGCGGCTACCTGAAAAGCTTCGATGCCCGGTGGAGGGTAAAAGAAGGGAATTTGGGTGATGGCTTGGGGAGCTATCTCCCAAACTGGGATATGTCCTTGGGGAGAGGTGGAATTGTGGATGGGTGGGGTTGACGAGTGTGCAAGAGGTTCTTGAGGGGGGGTTTCTGCGATGAGTGGGATGTCATATATGATAGAAGCCTCGGTAGGAGGAAGGGTATCCTCTGTGTGAGTTCCGTTAGATGATACGATGCATACTTGATTGGAAGGATGAAGGAGTGGTGGTGCTCGATGGTAAGTTCCTAACAATGATGGATCTTTGAAAATTCCAGGACCCATCTCTACGAGTGGGTATGCGTCGTGGCTCGTGTGGATGAGAGGAAGAATGTTATCGATATTGGCAAAGGGGTTTGGCTCGTAATGTGAGACTTGGTCAATAGTAACGATCTTCCCATTGTGAGGGAACATCATTGTCCGAAAGATGGAAGATGCCACTGCCTTCATAGCATACATGTAACTACGAACAAACAGGATATTATAATCAAGTGGGGCGTCGATAACTTCGATGTCGATGAGAATAGTCTTGCCCCCAAGTTCAACGGGGACATTTTGGAAGAGCCCTTCAGGAGATGATGGTCGTCCATCATAAGCTCGTAAGGTGATGGCGGAGGGTATGAGTTTGGGGGAACCAAGCTTCTGCCATACCATTTTGGACATAATGCATGTAGATGCACCTTCATCGATGATACATCGATGAACTGTGATGTTCCATATTTTTACTGGTATTTGAAAAGCGATCAAGGTAGGAAGGCGAGGTTCTCCACTGTCAAGATCAAAGGTAATGAGTCGGGTATCTGCGGGGTCGACTGCCCCCAAGGTGGAAAGTAATGATTCCGCTGAGTAGGATAAGTCTGGAGGACCTCCAAAACTAACATGGCAACCGGGGATTGTGCTAAGTCGTCTACCAAACTATAGTTATGAGCTGCCCTAGCCTGTGGGTTGTGGACATTCCTGCGCAATGGGATGCGAAGGATGTGAAGCGGTGGATTGGCGGAAGAGTGATGAATCACTAATGGGGGTCCCGTCGGTGTAGGGTTTGTCTCTGAAGTGATAGGAGGAGACTCAACAGGTGCATGATACTAACGATTACATGTTTGCAGAAGGATTTCTTCCTCACTAGTGAGGAGAATTGTGCGATCTGCTGGATTGTTGGGGTTGAGGTATTGTCCCACTTAAGGTGGGGGATGTTGTGTGTCCTGTTGGGTGTTTATCACACCTTGATGTGGGATAGGATTCTGCAGCTATTGTGGGGTATTCTACCCTACGGACTAACAAGCTAGGGCTTAAACTTGCATGCAGATCATGACCCTTCATAAACTACTTTTAACCTTCTACCCCAACCTAAACCCTTTTTCAAAAGAAAACAAGGGAAGAACCAACTAACCTTTTTATCGACGGTTGGTGTAGATCCTCCATTGAGCTTTATCTCCTTGCTTCTGCTGCTCCTTCCAAAAAAAGTGATCCTCCAATCAAGACAAAACTATGCATGCATGTTATTGTTCTACTAGAGGGTTAGAGATTAAACACAAATCACATAAAACATATAAGACTCATGTATTTGGGATGGGAAAAGTATCTTTTTATTAATATCAATATGAAACAACTTACAATGATTATAGAGACCGGCCATCGTTCCTCGATTCTGATCTTGGGCTCCTCCTCTTCTTTGTCCTCCAANCTCTCGGTCATGCATGGCTGGGAGTTCCAGTTAACTGACCCAAAGCTTTTCGTCCCGACGGAAACTTTCCTGGTTTTTTGCTTTGTTAGGTAAACGCTGGCTGTAGTGGGCCAGCCTGCGTTCCAACACGTGTAGTATAAGGCCTGCCAGCATTCCAACGCGCCCAGCAGTGGGTTAGGGCGCGGGTTGCTTGTTTTAGGAGGTTTTTGAAGAGTCTGTTCAGCATGGCTTTGGCAATGAAGGGTAATGAGTTGGCATGATGCCAGGTAAGCATAGATGGTGCAATTTAGGGTTATAACAGATGCCCCCTAATGGTAGAGGTCAGAAGAGCATCTGATGGCCGAAATACATTACCAATTCTTTACCAATCTGTACTGATATGCTGAATGAGTGAGCCCAGGAATCAGGAATCAGG
>SNQJ01S0273209.1:0-11351 GCA_010110895.2 Picea sitchensis
CATATTTGATTGGTTCTTGTCTACCCAAAATAAGATCATACAAGGCTCCTACCACACAAAAAGTTGATGATGAATTTTTAATTTTCCTAATAGGATTCCTCCCACATAGTTCCTTGATTGTCTTTGCATAAATTGGAATGTCTTGCAGATCCTGCAGGAGTGGGATATTGCAATATAAATTCTTGATTTCCCCTGGAATGTTCAAGTTAGGATACATGAAAAAAATTTCTATCATCAACAATTTGGTGAACAGAGGAGGAAGAGTTTCATCCTTATCAGGATCCCATGATTCGAATGTGTTTCCTCCCTTATTTGTTTCTTTTGTTATGACCACAGTCGAGGGTGTTGTTGTTGGTTGTATGTTATTTTTATTCTCCTTCTCTTGGAAATCGTTACTTTCTTCAGGAGAGATTATACGCCCCGATATCAACCAGAGTTCATTGCACCCTACCAAGTTGGTTTCCCCTTCCCCATTCTCCATAATCTGGATGAGCTGGGTTGGTCTATTATTGGGATTTGGGTGAGGTTGGGTTGGTAATTAAGGGCGCAATGGTGGTTGAGGGTTCTGGGGTAATTGGAGTGGGGCTTGCAAAGTGGGTTGGGTTTGAGGGGCCATCCCTATGGGTTGATTGGTTATTCCCATGGGGTGCTGCCAATTTTGGCTCCAATTTGGGTTTTGGGAAATCATGCCAGACCAGTGTGAAGGGTAGGAGTTGTTGTTTGGGTTTTTCCAAGATGGTTGTACACTGGGCCAGGGGGAATTTTCAATTGGTTGATTCTGTGAGATGGGATTCATAGCAGGTTGGTTCGGCCAATTGGGATTCACAGATGGATATTACTGGGGCTACCAGCTTTGATTAGTAAATGGTTGGCCCTGCCATGTGTTTCCATAATTTTTCTTCTGATTATACTCCCCGAAAAAGAAAGAGGAGGGGTCTTGTAGTGTACCTGGAGGTCGGGCCTGCCATTGGCGACACTGAGACATCAGGTATAATGGTTTTGTTTCCTATTATGATTCTCTAAAGACAACTTTTAGTCCAGGTATCGATGGGCATTGCTCCTTTGCTTGACCTTTGGCGCAAATAGTGCAAACCCAAACCACATCCAAAGAACATTCCCTTGGACCATGTTTTTTCTGCATCTGTGGAAAAATATGGCCAAAGTCTATTCTGCTTCTACTTATTTCTGTTTGCCCTGCAATACATCCAATTGTGTAGTCAGAGTCCTCAGAATATTGGTTTTTAAATTCTCTAAGAGATTACCGACTTCATCTCGGGTAACTCCTCCGCTGGTAACATTGTTATTTCTGGTTAGGGGAGTTCACATTCATGATCTAGTCCGTGTACTTCCACATGATCACCTGATGCACAATAGAATGATGCTATCATACGTTTCTTGATAAATATCACCCTTCCCCATTAAATTCAATGTTTCTACCCACTCATCTTTCATTCCGTTTATCAAAGTGGCTTTAAGCACCGCACCTGGTAATGTACCATAAGGAGATCTTTGCAGATTATATTGTAATATTTCAACATCTTCCTCTAATGTCTTGTTTTCTTTTCCAGTCATTTGAAAGATTTGATATTTTAGGTCCCTGGTTCTACAATAATACTGGTATTTTGTCAAGAAGGCTTGTTTCATCTCATCCCATGAGTTTATAGTTTCGCCTCCCAATCTCATAAACTAGTGCAAAGATGCCCCTTTCAGAGTGGAAGAGAACAAATTTAGTTTTTGGCATTCAGAGGTGTAATCATAACCCCTATATAGGACATTAAATTCGAATAAGAATGCATCCAAGTCTTCTGAAATCAATCCATGAAAGTTTGGCAGATTATGTAGGGGAATTTCTTTCATGGGGGCATTGGCGACTGGATCAACTATCGAATATTCCAGAGTGGAGGTCTAGGGTCATTGTTGATTTTGTTGTGCAATTTGGTCGAAGATGTGCCAATAATATTCAAAAATTTCTTGGCCTGGGTATTTTTTTGATTGATTACTTGATCCTCTAGGGGATTTGATTGCACTACCTCTATCTGGGATTTCAGGTATGCTTTCTTCTTTCACAGGAGATTCAGGTGATGTTGATGATTTTTCCTTGGAAACCCCACTGGTTTATCCTTCTCCTTCCTCCAGATTACAAGAATGTCCCTTATCTAAAGGGTTGAGGAGTGGAATATCTATGCTTTGAAAGCTTTTCTCAGCCCCTCCAGTTTTGTTGTGAATATCAGCATGGGTTGTAGCTGGTGAACTGTTTCTTGAGGGATTTGGGTAGATCCTTTCCTAGGTCCAACTGAAGCTTGAGATTCCTCTTTTTCGATGATATCGTATATGAAAGTGCTTCTCCCAGGGAGCACCGAACCCTGGGATTTGGTAGTTTTTGGTGGAGGTTTCCATTTTTCATGATCTTTTTTCTTATTCATACACACTTCACTCAAAAAATTAAAAAACACCTATATAACCTATAAATATCAGTTGGAGGTAGGCATTGGCATAAGAATCTTACTTATTTCCTCCATAGGTTCTTACCTTCCATCTTCAATACCTCATCCTCCAGAGACATAACCTATGCTATATTTGACACTCTCCCTGGAAATGAGGCCAAAATGTTGGGCTCTAAAGATGTCCTAAAAACAACCTTTAGTTTAACATTAATTTATCAACCCAAGCATTCGTCTTCTATCTCAATAATATCAGCAAAGTCTATGCATACATCTCATAGAGGCTAAAATCCCGTAGTTAAAGAAAATCTGAGTTTATCAACAATCAAGTTCCTCACACATTCATTAAGTTTCTAAAGCTAATATCCTATTGAACATGATTGAAATATGATCTATAATGTGCTATGAATTGAAGGCATGAATTGAATTATTGAATTCGTCTAATTAATAAACAAGAATTGAATGTGATATTAAAGGCATGAATTGATCTAATTAAGAAACAAGAATTGAATCTGATATTAAAGGCATGAATTGATCTAATTAAGAAACAAGAATTGAATCTATGCAAATAAGTTGATCTATTGATGACTATCTAATCTACTCGAAAGAAATAACTGAATACTGTAAATTGAGACAAAATAGTAATTGAACAACAAATGCTAACTAAGTAAAAGGAACATCAAACACTAGTTAAGTGAAAGAAATAACAAATGCTAATTTAACGGAAAGGAATAAAAATTGCTAATTTAATTGAAAGGAACAATGCATGTGAAAATGAGAAGAACTGTCAAGCAGTAAACTACAACAAATAGAATTTGGAATAGCAATCGACAACATTCAAATGAAAGCATATATCTTCTACAAAAAAACAATATCAAAACATTAACATGCTTATGCATTATCTTAATGATGATAAAAAATGATTTAATGCTTGAAACAAAAATCAAACTAATAAAATACAGAGTGAGACAGTGAGTCCTTCAGATTGGGACCTCGGTCCTCAGAAGCACTACTACTAAAAACTTAGTATATGAAAATGATGGAAATGTTCAAAACCTTTATTAATTCCATAATTGAGACAACATTTACAGAAACCATTTGTGCAGAGCAATTCTAAATTCTAAAAGCTTAGATACAATTCTTAGATTATCCTTTCCAGGATTCACTACCCTTTATATATTACAAAATATGGGTAAATTAAGCTATCCCGGGGATTGATATATCCTCAGGATCACTATTACTATTTATGAAGTTTACAAAATGGAGAACTAATATATCTTAACACTGCCTTATGCTCCATATATTTAAACTCCAATAGCTTGTGCATCTTTGAAATCTCTTCCGCTATCGTGAGTTTACCAAAATTTACCCATTCCTGTACCAAAATCAAACAATTCCAACCATATTTTACAATTTATGAACTTCAACTCAATGCTAGTTCTAGAAGACGTTTTAATCATTTTCTATCCTATTGTATTCCTAAGTAAAAGAAAATTCAGTCAAGATGATATCATAAATCATGGAAATGAGGAGAATATATGTACCTTTTCATAACCCAACAACATCTCTCACCTCTAGGTCTACTTAGATGCTCAATTGGTTGTGTCCCAGTTAAATGGGGTTTACCATGTATATGGTCCTAATTTACATGGAACGATTCCTTAGGGTACGTCTCTTAGAAAGTTGCTTTGATTACATTAAGTATATCCATGTTCCTATGATATTAAATCAAATGACAGATACTCTAGCTAATCAAGTATTAGATTGGCATATTGCACACACATAAAAAAGAGCACACACATACACATGTGCATACATTTGTAAATAAATGAGATCCACAATACATAAAATATGAAAATATATGTATCAAAAGTCTTAGAGTACATAGGTGGGCACGAACGCCTCAAAAATAATAATCTGGTATACATCACGGGGCTTATTCCCTAAAAATATATATAAAGAGTGCCCTCGACACACAATGAGTCCATCCTATCTAAGCTCGGGGCCTACTATCCCTATTGTAGTGAACAACGATGTTTTCCAAACGCAGAAATAGTTGGACCCAAGTTCGTGACACCCCAACTACATGAGGCTACATCGATGGAGGGAGTTCCTCGATCTCAACCCTGGGAAGAACACGAGTGAGAGCGGTGAGGTTCTGCTCCACCCATATCAAAATTCTCTTAGCCTCTCTGGCTGGAGGTCCCCTTGCATTTTCTAGTCCGAAGAATGTTTCTAGTACTACCTCTAGTCAAGGATGTCGCCTATTCCTTGAGAAGTTTGTTGGGTGCACTAGTCCCACATCTGTACATAACATATACATAGTTTTCAAATACTCTGATACATACAAAAAATGATATATATAAAATAAACTAAAAATCAAATAAATTTAAAGACACATGTACCTATCTCTCCTTGCTCCTTCTCAGGAGGTATGGGCATGTCTGGATCCCTGGAAAAGTTGATTCCAACGTAGGGGTAGTCCTCTATCACTGGAATCTTCTGTGCCCACTAGTCGAAGAACTTGTCATCAAAGGCCTATATAGTCCTCCCTCCCCCTTGTCGTGGTAGAAATGTTTCCCATATACACACTACTGCTAAGGATGCCACATGCCCCCATATAGTCTCTCTAGGACTCAAACTGGGTACCCTCTCAAAAATGAATGCGCACAAAATGGTACCAAACCTGAAGTTCTTGTTGCTACGCTCTCGGCACTCTGTAAGTTGCCTCTTCATGCAGTCAAGCATGGTTGTGCTCCAATCAAATATTCATGCATATAGGAATTACATTGCACAATAAATGTGCACCCAAGAAGCCTGGTGTAGAGCCTCAGATCCATTGATCCACCCAATAAGAAAAATGATCAGCTTCAATGATAGGTTGGTGATCTTATGGATGGGCACCTGAGAACCTAATTTCTTAGTGTTGGCCTCACAATGCATTTCGATGTAGTTGGCNCTCTCCTCGAGATGAAAGTCAATAAATATATGTGCTTAGTCATTGGATTCAACGACTTCCCCTCAAGCATGAACGCATTTGTGTCTAGGTACTAGTAATCCACTAGGGAATTCAATAGCCTGGGTTGTGCCCTCATGAATGGACACTGGTATAACTTCTGAAACCCACATTATTTCATTGCGGTGAAAGAAATAGGTTCCTCGTTGACCAATATGCCGATTTCCTCATGTTCCCTATCCCTCCAGTGGACATACATCCTGTTCCATGACAAGTTCAAGGGGGATTTAACTCTTACTTTTTTATTTTTCCGTACTTTTGAGGGTGTACGCAGGATATCTTGGAAACAGCCGCGTTTGTACATTGGCAGACTATTCTTTTCCTGGGTACATATGTGGGTTGTACTTGGGCATCCCATGTACACATAGGGACACCCTTTTTTAAGAGGGCATGCCCCCCAAAAAATTAAAAACTATGCATAAAGGAAGTATTGAAATGCAAGAGGGATGAGTTTATACTTACTTGGCTCAAGTGGTAGTTTGTTTCGTCCTCTGAAGCTCTAGGAATCAAATATTTTAGAAAAGGGGTCATTGTTTCCTTTTGGTTAATTTTCATGTTGCAATGGTGAAAATGAGTTGTCGGCTTTTATTTATAGACTTTTTTGGCCCTTTTTAACACTTTTTTGAACCTTTTTGTCATTTTTTCTGGCTTGAAAATCATTTAACTCAGTTCTTGAGTTTCTTATTGGATGTTACGATGCAATTTACCTTTTGGTTTGGTAACTTTTTTGGGAAATGGGTCATTTTTTAACGTCCTTTGGTAAAAGTCATATTTTCCAACATTTTGCATATAAGTTAGGATTCCACCTCCACTTTCTGCATCTCATTGTCTTTTCCACTTTTCCATAATATCAATCACACCAAATTACAACACAAAACCATCTTTGATGTTTTATAAGTGTCGTGACTAGGTGGTAGAGCCCGCCTTTACATGGATGTTCTAGATAGATCCTTGTTTCATTTTGGTGTCCATGATGTCTCTAATGACTTTAGGCTCAGGAGTCCTTGTTAGTCCTGTCATGATTATGAGATTGAGCCTCATACGTTTGATGCATCATTACTCTTGGGCCGACCCTCAGGACTCCCAAAAATGAGCATACTTTGTTGTCTTTCAAGCTCGCTTTGACATCCGAAAGCAACATTCGACGAGACTACATTTATGCTTTTCAATCTTGCCTGGATTAATTGAGAAAAGTAACCTCTTGGAGTCCTATTTAACCCCTTTTTAGACTCTCTAAACATGAAAAGACTGTCGAGTGATCTTGTTGTCCTTCACGCTCGCCAAACTAAAACTTGAAGGCACGTTTGTCCGACGGTATTTTACACCTTTTTCGGTCTAGATGGTCAATTTTACGAACAAAGGTATACTCTAGTATATTCGGTTCGCTAGAAGAGTATTCTTAGGTATAGGTTTAACCCTTTTTCGGGCCTGAGGGACTAAATTTATGAAAAAGGAACATTCTTCTTGGTTTTGGTTTATCATCGTTTTTGGGCCCTAGAGATTACTTAGGAAAAAGTAACCCACATGAAGTCCATAGTTAATCTCTTTTCAGACTCCCTAAAATTGAAAAGATCACCAAGTGACCTTACTCCTTCACACTCGTTAAAATTGGTCCACAAGAACATCTATTGGCATGATTTTACCCCTTTTCCAGCCTATAGATTCTGGAGGAAAAAGCTACTCCTTCGAAGATTTGTCTCGCCGGGAGAGTTCTCCTCAGTAAATTTTATACTTTTTCAAGCTAAGGAAACTAAATCTAGAAAAAGGTTGTGAGTCCATAATTAAGCTCTTTTGAGACTCCTTAAAATTGAAAAGATTGTTGAGTGATCTTGTCTTTGTCACACTCGCTAAAATGGTTTTGAATAGACATATTTTCGGTGCTAGTTTATCCCTTTTTCAAAACAATTAGACTATTTTTGAAAAAGGTACCTCAGTTGAGTCTTCTTTTACATTTTTCCAGACTCTCTAAATGTGAAAAAACTACCAAGAATACCTTCTTTGAGATCATGAAAAGTACATTGAAGGGGGTTTTATCGTGTCTTGATAATCACATTTTCATATTTGCATCTTTGGCCTAATTTCGGCTCCATGTTTCTCTCAACTAAACCTTTGAAGCATGCCTTATACGCAAGCCTTGTAGCACTTTGCCTCTACGACCTGACACCTTAACCCATGGAGGAATTTTCCCTGAGTGTCCTTTTCCTGCACATGTCTCCTTGTTATGAATATTAGTATGTTCCTTGGGCTTGGAACTGGTATGCTTGTGACACTCGTTCCTCCTTTGTAACTTAGCATTCTTTTATTATTTTTCAAGCTCTTTAAAAAATTGAAAAATACAAAAACAAAATCCAAAAACCCAAAAAGAGGGGACAAGAAATATATATTCTTTTTTGGAACCACAATGAGTCTCCCTTGGACAAGGCACGTCCTTCCATTTGTTCGTCAATATTTGGAATCTAATATGACCTTAGGAAGTTGTTCTCGCTACATAGAGATGTGTCCTCCTCTAATTGGTTACTCTTCCAAACACATGGATAGTTTATGTTGCCTCGTGCATCATGAACTTATGTTGATGTGATGTTCCCTGACTCTGATCATCTTTCGTTCTCTTTTCCAAGGGAAGTTTCACCCATCCTAAGTCAACCTTTCTGCAGTTTGTCTCTTGACCTCATGCCCAACCATCCCAAAAGTCCAATCAAGTCCTTGTTCGAAATCAATGAAGTTCTTTGCCTCATCATCGAGATCCTCTTGTCTTTTCTCGACGACCAGTCAAAGACCTATGGCTAGTGAATTCATACAATCACATTGTACTCCTACCCAATTATTGAAGATATTGAAGTTGTTTCTCAAGCTCTGAATACCTCATCTCCAACCATCGGGCATTATTGGCTTCTTGAAGATGGATACTATACTTGTATATCTTTGATTTTGAGATGTACATTCATTGTGTATTGCTCTCATATACACTTTATATAGTTATATGATATGGATCTACAGTCTATTTGATTGGAAACCATGATTTATTTCATCTTGAGCATGGGTATGCCCACCTCAGAGAGACAATTGTTATTTTGCAGATGGAACCTCCCGAACTCTGGTCCCGAGCTCATTCGTTTCGTACATTAGTGAATATTTTTTAATGTATTTCGGCCATCAGATGATCTTCTAACCTCACAAATTAGGGGGCATATGCTATAACCCTAAATTTCTCTACAGATGCATACCTGGCATTTGGCCCTCTTACTTGCTTTTTTTTCCAAGCCATCACTGAGTTGCTCTTCTTAAAAACTCATTTTTTGAAGATGTACGCGCCATGCACCAATACTTCCCACGTACATATGCTTGTTATACCACTACAGCTTGCATAAATATTCATGTTTCACAACTACAAGTAGCGTATACTTGCAAAAGTTGCAAGGAATTCGTTGAGATTACGGGCTATTGGGTAGTTTCCCAACTAATACACCACCTATATCCCGTCACCCAACCAAATAACCATCCTTTTTTCATATAAAAGGAGGTGTTGGGGTCTAATTCGACATGTAGACATAAGAATAGTGAAACTCTACCCGTTTCACATCCCATCCTTAACCCAAGAACTTGCAACCTTGTTGTGAGAATTGCCTCATAATTCCTCATTTTTTCCTTTTTCCTCCATCAGAACCCATTCCATTTCCAAGGAAGAATTTTGAGAGGAGAAAGATACAAGGAGGTGAACTTGGAGCTTCATGAAGAGGATCTAGGACCAAGTTCGAGGAGAAGTAGTCGACTTTGGTTGTAAGTGATCATTGTATTGTCAATAAAAGAAGATTTTTTCTTGTCCCAAAACATGATGTGTCGAATGTTTGCATTTGATTTATGTTTTTAATCTAACGTATAACCCTTATTTATGTATGAACTGTATGCTTGTATATTTTTGTTTGTCTATATTTGAATGCAGGACAAACTTGGGAGGAGGTTTGCAGTTAGCTAAGCTATTGAGTGTGAGAGAATCAACACCAGACGCAGAGTAAAGGTACAGTTATCGGATCCTTCTCATTTTTATTTTCCTGCATAAGTCTGGGGTATGTTTGGGGTAGTTATAGAAGTAGGATTATTTTAAACGGTTATTGATCTTCTACATTGTAAACCATGTTGTAGCCATAGGGGGGTTTTTCCCGCTAGCAGTGCCAGACTAACATGTGGTTCACCTTACTAAACTAAACACTACAAATCCATTTTCTATAAGAGTATTTGACCTATATTATTGTTGGTTAATTAATTATAACTTTATAGTTATCCAAATTCAAATCGTGATCAAAGTCCCATAGGATGGTTAATTAAATCTTACGTTCAAAAAATTCAGATAAATTGGGTCAAATCTGATTATTACCTTTGTTCTTTTTCGAGACTAGCTTGTGGTTTAAGAAAGGGATCGCACTAGGCCTGCACTACACCAATCCTCAACATGGTTGTATTCAATTTCAAATGGTGATGAAATTTGACAAAGTCTCATATCACGGTTAATTAAATCTTACGTTCAACAAATTCCTATAAATTGGGTCAAATTTGATCCAATTTGAAAAAATCCTATATTGCCTTTGGTTTTTTTTTTCACTGACTAGCCTATGGTTTAAGAAACCACAACTCAAGGATATCCCTATGGTTTAATAAATCACAACCCAAATATATCTAAACTATCAAAATCGCCTATGAATAGGAGCCAACCTAGACTACACTAACACTTAACATGGTCGTATTCAATTTCAAATCATAATCAAATTTGAAAAAGTACACCTATCTTACAAAACAAAACCCTCGAAATCCATTATTATTGCTAGCGAGATTTTGCCTACAGTCGGATAATTAATTCTAATTTTACAGTTGGTTAATTAATTATAATTCTACCGGTATTCAATTTCAAATCGAGATCATATTTGACAAAGTCCCATATGACGATTAATGAAATGTTATGGTCAACAAATATGGCTAATTAAATATTACATTCAACAAACATGGTTAATTAAATATTACCTCCAACAAAGTCGGCTTCGAGCTCTAACTACTGAGGGAAAATCACAACAATGAATAGTCAACAAACACACATCAAAGACATTAACGAACATGCAAACCCATGAAAAATAGGGAAACTCTAACTTAAACAGATACCTTGTAAGAACCTTATATGGAATTAAGGCGGAGGAAAAAAAACAACATAGATCTCCGACTAAGAATATACGAGCTTGAAGGGAAAACCAGAAAGGATGAAAGGTTCTATTAAACATCGGGTATCTGTAAATTAGATCTCCAATCATGGCCAAAAGGTTTTGGGAGGATGGTAGAATAATGGAGGTAGACTCGGGCACAAAAAAAAAAATTCATCTTCAAACTAATCTAAATTTCAGTTCAAAAGAAAACATCCCTAATAGTGGATTGTGTTAAATTTGGTAGCATTGATAGCCATTATCCAATGAGAGGCCATATGGGACACCCTGGGGCTAGCCAGGGATATTTGGAGAATCAACCAGTCTTGTGAGGTATTGACAAAAGACAGGGGGAACATACAACCTCTGTGAGTCAAACCAAAATTCAGGATGAATGAGATGCTATGTGAGTCTAATGCAAAAGTCAGGGGGAATGGACAACCTCTGTGAGCCTAAACAATCTAGTGAAAAAGTCAGGGGGAATGTACAACCTCTGTGAGCATAGACAGACTAGTGCAAAAGTTAGGGGAAACATACAATCTCTATGAGCCTAGTCAAACCTTGTGAGCCATGAGAAAAATTCAAGGCATCTAGAAAAAATTAGGTTGAATATAAAATTCCTATGAGCTAGAAACAAATGATATTCCTAATATTGCAAATGATATAAATGTATTGATCTAGTGCGTTGACACGTGTAACATTATCCACCAT
>SNQJ01S0273210.1:0-11581 GCA_010110895.2 Picea sitchensis
AGCTAAGAGGATTTTGAGATATCTACGTGGTACAATTGGTTATGGTTTGCTATACAGATCTACAGAAGATTTCAGGCTTATTGGTTATACAGATTTAGATTGGGCAGGTTGCATGGATGATAGGAAATCAACTTCAGGATATTCATTCAACATGGGTTCAACAACAGTTGCTTGGAGCACTAAAAAGCAACCTACAGTTTCTCTCTCCACAACAGAAGTAGAGTATAAAGCAGTAGCGACAACAACATGTGAAGTAGTTTGGTTGAGAAGAATTTTGGAGGATCTTCATGAGCAACAGGAACAACCTATTCAGTTGATATGTGATAATCAAAGTGCTATTCAGATGACCAAAAATCCAGTGTTTCATAACAAGACTAAGCATATTAATATCCAGTATCATTTTGTTCGAGATATGGTTTAACAAGGTGTGGTCGAGATCAATTATTGCAGAACAAAAGAACATGTAGTTGATATTTTCACCAAAGCACTATCAAAGGAAAAGTTCTGCAAATTTAGAGATGATCTTGGAATATTTCCAAATGATCATTATGGAGGAGAAATGTTGGAATAATGATTCATTTATCATATTCTAGATGTAATTGTTTTTTTAGTATTATTGTTATTTGTTATGTCTCGAAAGTATAATTAAGGTTAGGAAATATATTTGAGAGATTCATGGAGAGATTATTGGAGAGATTGTAGGAGAAGATGATTTCCCATAACATCTTCTCTCATTGTATAAATTCATGCTTTGGTAATGAGAAAGGTTGAGCTAAGTGTTCGTTGTTATTGGATTATTTGCTCCATTATTATGCTGGTGTATTTCTTCAAACGATGCATAGTATACATACCCACTAATAGAGGTTGATGGCATTGGGCCACATACATGTGAGTTGATGAGCTCCAAGACTCCTTCTGCTTTACTGTCGCTCTTCGGGAAAGGGTTCTTGATGTTCTTTCCTTGTGCACATCCCTTGCACACACCTTCATGATCAACCTTGAAATCTGGTAGACCTGTAACCGCCTTGCTCACATATGGTAAGGCCTTGTAGTTGATGTGAGCTAGTCTTCTATGCCAAAGTTCACATGGACTCTCGATGGAGAGTGTCAAGGCTGCTTTTGAGTGACCTTTTAATTTATACATGCCACCTTCTTTTGTTCCAATAACAATTGCATCTTCTGTGGTTTTGCCTTTAGGCCACATGAGGACTTCACCATCTATGAATGCAACCTGAAGCCTTTCTTATCTAAAGCTGAGATGGAAAGTAAGTTCTTTGTCAAACCTGGTACATATAGTACATCCTTCATCTTCATTGGGGTCCCTGAATCAAGTTTGTGATTGGACTCTCCCACTCCTTTGATAGGGTACTGGTAATCATCTCCAAGTGTAACTTTCTGGGGAAAGTTCTTTTCGGTAAGGCTAGAGATAATGTCTCTCTGACCTGTCATGTGCTTGGAAGCACCACTACCTATGAGCCAAGTATCCTCACCAAGTGACACTGATCCTGAGAGGGCAGAGATTAAGACATAGTCTTCAATCTTTTCTTTGATCATCTTCATGGGTGGCTCTTCATCTTCCACTGCATGGGCATGGTGTCTTTTGTTTCTCTTCTTGTATTCTTCTCTTCTAGCTGGACAATTTTTAGCAATGTGTCCCATCTTATCACAATGGTAACATTGATAGGATGAGAAATCCTTTTCTCTTCTTTGACCTTTCTGAAACTTCTGGAATCCCCTTGGAGGTTGAGATTCTTTATGGATGAATCTATTTGGGGAGTGAGATTCTTTATGTGGGTGGATCTCCTTCTTGAAGTGAGACCTTCTCTTTCCTCCTTTAGCATGTGCAACTAGGGCTTGATCTTCATCCCTTGAAAGTACTGCTCCTCGAATAGCTACTCTCGCTTCTTCTTGAACACATTCTTCCCAAAGATTGTCAAATTGTAGTTTATCCTTTTTGGCACAAATAGTTTGGATGAATGCATCCAAAGGTCTTGTGAGATCATTAAGAGCTGTCAATATGAGTTCATCTTCATCCAAGTTGTCTCCAATTGCTTCTAGCTGTTCCTTGAATTGAGAAACCCTAGAGAAATATTCATGTACGGTTTCTCCTTTCTGCATCTTTGTATTCTTGAGTTGGTTTCTTAGATTCATCTTCCGGTTGATATTCTTTCCTTCATACATCCTGGTTAGGGCATCAAACATTTCTTTTGGAGTATTCTTGGAGGCCACTTGAGGGATCAAGTGATCTTTAATAGAGTCCGCAATGATTCTTTTGGCCCTAACTTTATCCTTTTGGTACTTTGCTTTAGTTGTAGCATCTGTATGTTCTGGTACATTTTCCTAGATAAATCTTGAAAGATCATTCTCTTCAAGAATGAGTGCAATCCTATACTTCCAGGCACAAAAGTTATCCACACCTTCTAACTTGTCAACAAGCTTGGTGCTTGCAGACATCTTGACCTGGAGCTGGGAAAATAACCAAAAAATGAAGCTCAGAAATTAAATCTGAACTTACCAGGAGGTGTGCTTGGTTGAGGCGAGTAGGCTGGTGCAGTCAGATTTCAGAAAATCCAAAATTTTCCCTTCTAAATTTGATCTGCGGAAATCTGGACTGGTACTGGTTCTGGTTTTCTAGTACGAGTGAAAACCAGGGTTTCACTTTTCGAGAGTTTTGTACGGCAACAATGACGTTTTTTCTTATCTAGTGAAGGATGCTCTCTTCAGCTTAGCTCTGATACCATGTTAATTTTTAGAGCAACTATTAAGTTTCTTTTCAATTTACTAGATAACAATAACATAGATAGGATCACTGAGAGAAACACAATCACAAGATACACAACATTTATCCTGGGAAACCCTCATGGGGGAGAAAACCCAACAAAAACTTCCTTAATATAGATAGCCAATACAATGTCAAGACAATAACCAAAACACTAGAGAATATCCAACACTGAGCAATGCGCCTCTCTCTTCCTTCTTCTCCCAACTGTAGCTCTCCAAACTTGCGCACTTGATGAGTGAATGAGTGAGTGAAAAAATGAAGTGCTAGCCTCCTTTATTTATACTCGCTGGCAGGCGCTGGAAAGGTGTCTCTTCACTGGGCAGGGTCGACTTCTCTTCTTAGTGGTTAAAACCACTTTAATTAGGCCTGGGGGCCGACTTCTTAATTAGCATAATATAATTAGGGTTTAACCAATCCACAAAAGGGGATTTGGTCAAGTACAAAGCCCGACATGATCAATCCACAAAAGGGGATTGATCTGATGAATAATAACTCAATAATAAATAGAATACTCTTTTCAGTTACAATATTTCAACAAATTGTGTAGGGTCTTTGAGCATTTGTTTAATTTGATGAAGTAGTTTTGATGCACATGCTTAGGTGCCTTGCTTATTAGATGCGGTTTACACTTGTCATGATATCTTTGACTTGAGATCTTTGGAGGGCGTACCCTTTTGTTTTGCAGGACTTTGCTTGGTGGCCAGTTTTGAAAGAACAAGCCTAGCTTGGGCTTTCATGGGGCAAGAAGCCCATAGGTTGGATGTTGTAGGCCCGCACACCGGATCACAGAGACATGCCTTTGGAGGCTTACATGGCATCATGGAGGATCTTATCCAGCTGCTATAGCCCAAACGACTTGCCTAGGAGAGGCAAAACGTCATATTTTGAGACTTGATGTCATGCTTGAGGGGGTTTGGTGGTGATGGAGTTATTGCACATTGACACTTGGCATATTTTTGATCGGATGAGACATGGATTGACCCTAACACATGATGAGGAGGCTCAAGGAGCCCCAACAACATCCATTCTCTTCTCCAACGACTTACTCAAAGGGTCAAAACGTCCCCTAAAGGGGGTGACATCATCTTATTTTTAGGGTTTCTATTGTGTTAAAGTGAAAATTAAATATTATTATTTGGTTCATGGGATAAGATAAGGGTTGTTGACCCCTTATCTTATGTTTTACCCTTGCTAAGTGGACAAACTATGTTTTAAGACTTTTGTATAAATAGAGATCATGTGAATCTCATTTGATAACATAACTCTCCCATTGTGAGAAGTATTTGGCTGAAATATGCGCCCTCTTTGGGCAACCTTCTCTCTCTTGTGCTTTTTATCTTGGTTTTCTTTATGCTATTGGTGGAAGAACTAGTGTGCTAGCCTTCTTGGAGCTCTTCTTTGGCATGTATGGTGGATTTATCTTGGTAAGGAGAGGTTTATCTTGTCATTTCTTGATGTTAGGTAAAGATTTATCTTGTTGATGCTTCATTGCTTAGTCATAAGTTTGATTTGCTAGATTTCTTGGTGGGTGTAGGGATTTACAACCCCACCATTATCTATCATTTTGTTTAGAAGTTATTTGTTGCACAAGCTTTTACTAGGAGAAGTAAAAGGGTTTACAGCCTCGTAGTATCTCCTAGCCTAACATTTGCTTGCCTTGGGGAGTAAGAGGGTTTACACCCCCAAGGAGATAGCATTGTGTAGCTCTTTATTTACTTGACTCCATAACCCAATAGTTAAAGGCACTAGAATAAATTGCATTGGAGAAATAAAATATTGCATTGGTTAACGTGAAATTTTATGATTTGAAGGTTGTCTAAGTTGGATTCATTTCTTTGCCTTATACGCTTGATTGAGCCACTAGGGCGTGATCTTTCTTCAAGTAATTCTCACTGCTGTTACAAAACTTTATCTACAGCCATTAGGGCTGCATAAACCCTAATCAAATTTCTCTAATAACTCTTCAATCAACCACTGAAAGTTGCTTAAAGTTTACCCACTTAAACTACTAGGCCTAGCGCACTTTTTGGTAGACTTTGGGGAAGTTTTAGTGGTTGATCTTCTTGCTGTAATAACTTGTTTGTTACAGTCATAAGGCTGCAAAATATTTCTGCAATTACCTTTTTGTTACAGCCTTCTTTCATTGCTAAAGTCTAATGCCATCTTACTTGGGTTGATCTAGTTGTTTCTAGTTTATCTCTTGCTCTTTCAACTAGACTTTAGCAACTTGTTTGCAGCATTCATTATCATTTTCATTGCTGATATATACTGTTACTAACTGCTGCAATTAGGGACAACAAGATTAACATGCTTGTCCACCATATATTTGGGCTTGTATCATTGTCTTTCTTGTGTCTCGGGTAGGTACGATCGACATCTACAAGGTCTACTACTTCTTGGAAACCCTTGGCTACCATCAAGACCTTACTCAAGCCCTTCTCCACACATAGAAACTCGACCTATAGGGGCATCCGTTCATGCATCACATTTTCCATCTCATTTCCCCCTAGGGTCATCGGGATTCCCCCTTTGAGGTGACCACTTCACCTCTAAAGTGACGGGAATACCTGCCTAAGGTGACAGTGGGTAGGTGTTCTCAAAGTTGTCCCCATTTTGGTGGTTGGGTCGGGCTTTGCTCAACCTACAACTTGTGCGATAACATGGACAAGGATCATTGGTTGAAGGTGGATTGTGGATCACTTGCTTGAGAAATTGTCTTGGTTGCCTTGTTTCACCTTGGTGGTGATCTTCTGTGCCCTAGTCCTGTGTTGTCATTGCCTAGGGAAAAGGGGTAATATTGGGGGGCCCTCCCAAGGGTATCGTTCCACTCTCGACCATACTTAACATTTTCCATCATAAAGCCTTTCGTATATTCTAAACTTTGCCTATGGCCCATGCTCTCATGAGAAAGGGGCTAACGACCCGTATATAGATTGTAACTGCTATAAAAGAATAAGAAAATGGTGCTAAAAAGAAAGTGAACATAGCAAATTAGGACCACCAAAAGCTGGTCCAACTTGAGCTCTACTCATTCAGTGCTCGCCCCGGTCCCAAAAAAGTAATGCTAAAGCTTGGAAACCCATAAAGGGGGACCCTCAAATTTGCAAATTATAAATGAAAGCAGGGATTGGAAAGATGGCTAACGAAGGGGTTTGGAAAAAGGTGGCATGCAAATATTGGGTAACTCAAGAGCAAGCGCACCCTCAACAAAAGCGCTCATAGAGATGGACACCATAAGCCATGAAGGAATCCCTAAACCATAACATCTTCACACTTATACTTGATGGGTTTTTACTTTCCCTTGTCCCTCTTGGGACCTATCCCTCTACCTGGGTTATTTATTTCCTGTCTAGGTGGAACACCTAATAGGGTTGGATGAAGGCCCTCCCATACTTAAACTTGGTAACCCTCACAAGGTCTTGTGCTTGGGTGATACTTGAAGGGAATACTGGGGTGAATTGTTTACATGGCTTGTATCTTAGGCATCAACTTACTTTGCATGATTTAAGGACTAATATGTCTTATGAACATTGGTTTACTTTGTCTTATATTATGCTTTGTTTTGAATGGCCCTGACATGGTTCTTTGAGGGACATCTTGGGTTGTGCCTAGGATGTTGTCTTATTGTAGGACTTTGGCACATGTGATGGAAAGTAGTGAGTCATCCGATGACTCAATGCCCTCAAATAGTGGCTCTCACATCCTTGGAACCTTGGACGATGGACAAATGGGCTTGGTTTGAGCATTTTTGGTCAGTGTGCCACATACTTGGGCTGATAATCCCACAGGTTGGGCAGAGCACCCAGAGCCTTTGTGCACAGAGTATGGAGGACGTTTCCTTTGGAGGTACCTTGGCATCACTCAAGGGCGATATTACACCCTCTTGCATTTGGATGTGGCCTTTGGAGACCTATGACGTCACCCTCTAGCCCTTGACATCACCTTTGGAGGCTAGGGTTTGATGGATGGTGTGGTTCCAGAGGTGATTTGACATAAGGAGATACCTTGCTTCACACTTTTGCACATTGGAGCATGCTTTATGGCCTTTGGAGGCCTAACGTCTCCCTTCTTGAGGCTTGACGTCACTCTCTTGAGCACTACGTCACCCTTTTAGGGCATGATGTCACCCTTTTAGGGTTTTATTTCATGTATTTTTCATTTTTGGCATATTGTAGAGGCAAATTAAGGGGTCGACCCTCTTCTATTTTGTAGTTGACAAAATTATGTGGACAAATTGGTTTAGGGTGGCCTCATATAAATAGGCCAACCTCACATTTAATTTTTCATCATCACATCTCACCATTGTGAGAGTAACTTTTGAAATTTTTGCCCTATTGGGCTATCTATCTCTTCTACACCTATGCACTATGCTTGGAGGGTCAAATTGTGGATGCTTTTGCTAATTTTGGAGGGAATTTTCTGCAATTAGGGTTTTATCTCATGGTTTCTTGGTGAAGTGAATTTTCTGCAATTTTATTCTCATGCTATTTATGTTTCTTGGTAAATTTACATTTTCATGCTAGACATCTTACTTGGTGAAACCCTAAGAGAGGAGCATAAGTGCTTCCTCCTCTCACAAGGTTAATTTTGTCCAAAATTTGTGAAGGAATCCTTGCTAGGGTTAGACTCCTAAAGCCCTAAAGTGCTAGCACTCTAGGATTTTAGCCCTAGACATTTGATTTTAATCTAGTAGAAGCATTAAGAAGGGATAAAAGATTGCGAGAGCCTAAATGTGCTTGCACTCTAGCAATCCTTCTCTTTAAGGTTTAAACCCTAAGGCCCTAATGTGCTAGCACCTTAGAGTTTAAACCCTACCTCCTAGTTTCTACTAGTTTAATCTTCAAGTATTGTTGCATTTTCTGTTATAAAGACTCCATAGCCCTAAGGCACTGGTTACATAGCTCTCTTGTGGTGAAATTGATCAACAAACACTCTTTTTCAACTCTCTTAATCTCTCTACTAACATTACTGACACTAACACTTGCAAACTTGACTAAAATCTTGCTGCTTTTAATAAAGTTTGCTACAACCACCTGATAACACTTTGTTTTTCTGCATACACTCTTGTAAAGGTGGTCTAACCCACTTAGAATTTCTCTTAAACAATTGGATAATGTTCTATGTGATGCATGCTTAATTTTCATGGTCAAATGTTAAAATTCTTAGCTCTTTTTATTGCTGCTGTTACAAATTTATATTGCTGTTATAAGACTGGTATACTGCTGCAAATTTGCAACAACCATTAGCAGTTATCATTGTCTAGTGTCTTAAGAGATATTTATTGCTTGTTTGAACTTGGAAATAATCATATATATGCTATAAAGTGTTCTTGTTCCGGGAAGGTACTCAAACAACTTCATACCTCTTCTATCACCTCGACCTAGACCTTATGTTTGAGTGATCAAGAGAGGGGGCAGTAGGCTTGGCTACTGTACTTGCTACTTTGATCCCTTGAGGTTCCCTGGGAAGCCTTCCTTGTGGTGGACCTCTTCCATCACTAAAACGAGGGAAGTTCTTACTAAGGTGACAGTGGTAGGATCTTCTATAGTTATGCAAGATTTGGGGATCTTGTGTTGGGCTTTGCACAAGTACAAATCCTGCAATAACATGACCAGCAAGAAGTAGCATGTAGTAACCCTTTCATCGACAGAAGTAGAATATCAAGGAGTAGTGAAAGGAGCATGTGAAGCAGTTTGGCTCTAGAGGATGCTTTCAGACATGAAGATGCAATAGACAAAGCCAACACCCCTACTCTGTGACAATCAAGGGGTGCTCAAAGTAGCCAAGAATCCAGTCTTGCACGAGGATACCAAGCATTTTGAGATGCATTGGCACTTCATCAAACAACTTGTAGAGGATGATGGATCTATTGAGCTGCAATACTATCCCACAAAGGACCAAACTATATAGACATTTTCACCAAGTCTTTAGGTCTTGAAAAATATGTACAATTCTGGGATAAGCTTGGTGTAGTTAGTAGATTGACCATTAAGGGAGGGTGTTAAAGTAAATACTAGATTATAATGGTCAATTAGATATTATACATAGGCATTTATAAAGTCACTTGGACTTTAGGTTATTTTATGCTTTATATCACTTTAGTGTGTTTTTTGGTCTATCCCACTTTCATAAAGTGGATTGACTCGACTAGCTTGTAACTCTTTATAAGAAATCTTTTGCTTTCTCATTATGGATGCAATCTTGGTTTCCTTTATGTGTTCATGTTATCGTTATACTTGGCGCTATTGCAGAGGCTAGTCTTGGCATGGGTACATGAGGATCTTGATGAGAACTGATTCTTCAATTCTCTCGAGCTTCAAATTTTACTTGAGAGTTTGTGAAAGTTATTAGTACTCCATTTTGACATGCTCTTGTTCTTTTTGTTTTTTGGAAAATGCAACTTAGATTGCATCAAATATGCACGTAAGGTACAACAAATAGACATAAGAGTTGGATGAAGATCCTTTTTCCAAAGAAAGCTAGGAAGGCTAACATATGGGCCTTTGCCCCAAGAGGCAAGGAGTCTACATCCTTCCCAAAACATATCAATTCTAGCTTTGACATGGATTGCAAGATCATTTTTGAATGCACTCAATTCTCCCATCCATGGTTGGGAATTCTCTCCTTGAAAAGTTGTTTTGCTGCTTCTTTTCCAAAGGAGAATAATAGCAGACAGCCGTGTCATATGCCATAACTCTCTGCAACAATCCCTGACCATCCAAATGTCACCTAAGAGGTAACCTCAACAAGCTAGGGGAGCTGTGAATAGGTGGTTGGATTCTGCTTGTAACCATGCCTGAAAGGTCCTGGCAATTGGAGATTTCCACAAGACATGTCCCACAGATTCTTCTTTTCAACATCGAACACAAAAAGGAATAAGAAATGTCTACTTTTGTGAATTTTGTTTTAACCACCAGACCCCAATGGAACACCAATCAACCCAAAATTTTATATTCAAATGAGCTCCTTGCCTTCCAGAGTGTATGGCATCTCTTTTTCCACCTCCCTTCTAAATCACAAGTGTTAAAATTTTCTATATTTATGACTTCTATTGCAAATTCAGAAATTCCACCTCACATTGGAGGTTTCCCGTATCTAGTCCTTGTGAACTTGAGCCTTAGGGCTGATCTGAAATATTAATTTACAGCAGCAAACAACATACAATATTTCATCTGACTTCAACCTGATGCACTAGGCAGACCAAGAGAAAAGATACCAAACATATGCCAACAAGTTTCAGCCCTTAGGACACACTTTTCCAAGCATATAGCAGATCTGAAATCACTTTATTTACAATAGATTTACACTGTAAATCTGCTGTCTTATCTTCTAGGTATATGTTAAATCACTTAACAATTTCAGCCATATGTTATGTCAAATCAACAGGAACAGCAAGTGCTGGAAATTACCCAATCAAGAAGACAACGGAATCTGAAAATCAAATCTGCACTTCAGACAATTTTGGACAGCTGGAAATTTCATGTATATATATATAATATATATGAAGTACATGTACATACTCAGAGCTTATCACAAGCTGGTATAATTTTTTAGCTCTGCAAAACCCTAGCTAGGGAAAACCAAGAAAACCCTAGCCACCACCAAAGATCCACGACAAGCTAGCATCAACACTGGCAAGTCCTCCTTGGTTTCAACAAGCTTGTATCACACAAGCTCTTCACACTAGCATGGTTATCTTCCTTAGGGTTTGCAACCCCTAGCCATGTTGCATCTCACAAATACATGGCAAGACAACTCTAGTGCTAGCCACCAAACGTACATGTCTATCCTAGGGTTTGACTCCTCAAACACTAGGTATTCAACTTTTGCATCAACTGAAGCACCAAGACCTCCATGGAACTGTTGAGATTTGGGTACTGTTATCCCCCACTTTCAAGGATAACTAGGAGTTTATGTCTCGAGGCCCACAGGTCCTCGACAGGTCCTAGACATGGAGTACTGAGAGCCAGATCGACTTGAACATGGCCCTGGAGGGCCCATCTTTTCTCCCTTTCAGCGCCTCCACTTTATCAGCAGCAGCGGCAACATCCATCACCTTCGGCTTGGTCTTGCATCAGATATGGTTCTTGCTCCATGAGGTAATGAGTCCGGGTATCATGGTATGTGTCACTTTGATCCTCAAAACCTTTGAATATGTGCATTTGGTTCCTTTGTTTCTAACGGGTGCTTGGATCTTATGCTTGTCCACTTGATCATGTCTGGGGGGAATGACAGGATGCCCTAGCAAGCTTGTGTCCATAGGTTTTGAGTTGCCACTGGGGGGATTTCTGAAGGGCCATCGTCCGTTCCCGTCATACATACCGCTTTCCATCTTATTTCCCGCTCACCCATCCCGTTACATTGGTCTAGGCATAGGGTTAGTCAATCATTTAGGGGTTGTACCTTACCTTGTGGGAAGAACGGGCTAAAGGCCTAGGGGGTAAAAGCAGCTGACAATAAAAGCCTAAGAATATAACCTCGAGATGCTTCGCCCAGGGATCCCCAAGAAAGCAATAAAAGGCTTCTCAACAAGAAATAGAGGGACCCGTAGAAAAATAAATCAAGACCTAGTTGAGGGATGGGGGGTCTCATCCTATGTCACAGGGTTCGCCGAACCTAAAGCTTGAGGTTCGAAATTCGGCGAACCTCAAGGTTCGCCGAACCTAATGCCGAACCTGAATGAACTTGAATGCGTGCCCTAATTCGAACCTTAGAACGAATTTGAAGGAGAATTTTATTGAGGTTTGGGATGAGGTTTCATTAGGGTTCAATATATATAGTCGAACCTAAAGCCGAACC
>SNQJ01S0273213.1:9005-20586 GCA_010110895.2 Picea sitchensis
TCATTTATTTGCCTGTCCATGAGAGACTCCTTGTATGTAGATTGAGTTAAATGGGGGAAATGGAAGGTGTCTCCAAGACATTGGATTTCAGGATCAAGTTCTTCTTCCTCTCCTTATTCATTAAAAATTTACAAATTGGGAGCGTAGCTCAACCATCGACCTTAACAAAATATCAAAAATGACTATTTATACTCAGAACAACTCGCTCCCACCAGGAGTGCACTCTGGTCACTGTATTCAAGGCTCGATGTCTGCATCTTCTTTTGTCAGGCTGCACTTGCATTCTTATGTCATATGCAAGATCATATCGATATGGGATTTGCAGGAAAATCCATTGACAAGGGAACTTTGTGTTGACAATCTGCCTCCATGGCCAACCTTTCCATGCTTTCCATTTATGGAGTGAAACGAGGTTTCAACCACCTCCCCCATTTCCATTAACTAATTTCATCGGGATCGGGAAGAGACCTGACACCCATGAATGCTCCAGGAGGCATTCATGACTCCTTCAAGTCAATCCCAGTGCCTTGAGACCACCTAGATCTTCCTCTGTGAATGAGACAGGCGCTCTCGAATTTTGTCGTGGCTCCTCTCCATTGCTTCATGCGACCTCGAGCCATGACCCGAGGCTTATATGCAAAATTTTAGGATTTCTCATTTCAGTAGTCTTCACTCCACTTGATTCCAAATATCCCGATGCTTGAATATGCGAAATAGCCCATCCAGATTGACGGTCGGATTTTCTTTGAATTTAACGACTAGGATGCTTGCTCAAAAACCTCAACTACCCACTGCTCAATAGGCGCTTACCCTTCTTTATGGCCTTGCTTCCCATATAACCACGGGCTGTGATCATGGGACCAACTATTGGGCATTTCACGACTTCACGGTTCACGACTTCACGTTTTGCGAGTCTACACTGTGCTCCATGCTAAAACCTCCGAGTCGCGAAATCACAATTTCTCAGATCAGGTGCCACACGTCCCTTTTAATAGGATGAACTAGATGAATATTGACATTTCGAGACTCAAAAAATCTATGCATTCCTCACTTCATCTTTCGCAAAATGACTTTCTCCGTGATTCATATCTGGTGCCACACGTCCTATTGGATCAGACGACTCCTACTAATTTCAGATTTCGGGGGTTCAATTTTTTTGCAAATAACTTCAACAATGTTCCAAAGTCCCGATTCCCGCGATTATTATTCGCCATTGATCTATGAACTTTGAATGAAAATTTCTTCGCCAAACTGAACTTGCTCGCTCACTTTATTTGAGTCCATATCAGACCACTCTAAGTGTTTCACTTGTGCTCACTGTTGCGGCCTGTGTAAATTAATACTTGGATGATTGGTTGAGGGCTTGGGAAAGAAAAAGGATCAGTGACAGAGGTAGAGAGGGCAATGATAAACCCAGAGAAAACAAAAATATTGGGGCAGATACTTCTCAGGAAGGATTACACAAAACAAAAGGTCGCTCAAACGATCGAGGAAAAACACAGAGCAAACTACAAGCCGAAAGGAGAAAAACTTAAGGTTTGGTTGGCGAAAAGGAGAAAGGCAGGGAAAAACTAAAGACTTAGGTAGAAACCACCAACCCATAAGACTCTTACAAGTTTGTGTGATAACAGGTAGCTTATATAGCCACCATATCCCTGTCCAATCTACCACAAATCCCACCAAAGTCATTAAAAAGTATGAGCTTTTTCAGTTTGAAGAAGATGCCACAACCACACCATGGCATGTGTCCTCTCCTCTTAACTTAGCACCTGCTACTCATCCACTTCCTAAATTTAAAGAGAATCTTCCTAGGTTTTCAGGAAATAACATTGTGACTACAAACAAACACCTAGTGGGATTTTCTAATGCTTTTCATAGCATAGGAGCCAATGACAATGATACTTGCATGTGATTATTCATCAATTCCTTGGAAGGAAAGGTTGCAGCTGATTTCTTTGACATTCCTCCTAAGATTCTATCTACTTGGGAGGATTTAATCTATTGGTTCTGATCCACTTATGGGAAATCTAAAAGCCCAACTGAGAATTTAAGGGAATACAATAACGTCACCTATAAGGATCGTGAGACCATCAAGTCTTTCAACTTGCGTTTCACCAAGTTATACAATCAAATCCCCAAACTTATCCGCCCTCAGAACCAAGCCACTTTCATGCATTACTACAATGCATTAACTTCCCCCTACCGTCATAGGCTCGAGGAAAAATCCATTGATAATCTCTGTTCTGCTCTGCATGCTTGTTCAGAGTATGAAGAAAAGCTTGAAAGAATTGGTCTTCCCCAGGGAGAGTCTATTAGATAGAAAAACATGCCCAAACTTTTATAGCTAATACAAGACATGAACAATCGTATGATAGCATATGAGCGGAAATGAACTGTCTCCCCTCTCACCCCTAGAGCTTCATCCTCTTCTGCACCCCCCTTTAGAAATCCGGTTGAAAATAATTTTCAGCCAAAAAATATCTTGCCTCGAAATTGGTGTAAATTATGTGAGGAACACCACGAGGAAACCAAATGTGAGGTAAAGAAGAGTGCCAGAGATAAGATCTTTGGTAAGAGACCAGAAGTTACCATCACTATCCTAGATTTTGCAGAGCCAAAAGATGTCATGGTCGTCAACACTAGGAACAAAGCCTATTCTCCCAAGGGAAAATTTGAGCCTCCCCGCAGTTCTTCTAGCCCGAGCTCATCCTCACCCGCTGCTACTGTCCAGGTCCCTAAAGTTCCCAGGAGTTAAGGAATTACTCCCCCTATTCCCTCTTCCAAATACAATATCTTGAATTAGTTGGCCAACATCAAAGCAGATTCAACCCTTCTAGACATGGTTGTCGTCCCTGAACGACATATGCATTTGAAACAATTCATGGAAGGAAAAGCTTCCGTTATAACCAATATTTCCGAAGAGGTAAACAAAGAGGATTATTCTTTAAATAAAGTAGGTGTACATAAATTTAGATATCCTGTAAAAAATTCCCCTTTTTATATTTCTGTAAAGATTATGGATAAAATTTCCCATTGTCGCCTCATTGATGGCAGTTCGGGCGCAAGTCTAATGTCAAAGATTATTATAGAAGATCTAGGTTTGTCTGTTAAAAATGAAAACACCATAAACATGCTCTCCTATAATAGTCTACAACAAACAACCATAGGCGAGATTAAGGATGTGACCTTGGTTTTATGACCTCATCCTGAAATAAGGACAACCCTCAACATTCAGGTAATTGATATTCCTGTAAGCAATTACTCAATTATCTTGGGAAGAGATTGGAAAGCCTTAACAGGTGGGTACCTCCTGCTCGACATGACACATTTATCCGTGCCTTGGAATGGTAAGAACATTATATTCCTTAGAGAGGGAAGGATTTCACCCTACATAGAGAGTGTTCCCCAATCTAGTGTAAACTATATCGAAGAGGACCTAGGAGTGTATTCCATCTTTTTTGAGGAGGATAATATTCCTTTGGAACAAATCGATTTAGATGATGATATGTGGCACATGCACTTTGATGGTTCACACTCTAATGAAGGTAATGGGGGTGGCATTATCTTGGTTTCCCCTGTAGACAAAATTCATAATTTGTCTTACAAGTTAGAGTTTGATTGTACAAGCAATATCATTGAATTCAAAGCTTTATTTTTAGGCATTGAAAACACCCTTAATCTCGGTTGTGGTCACCTTTAAGTTTTTGGAGATTCTGAGCTTGTTGTGAACCTGACATGTAAGATATGCTCTCTTAGAAACAAGCTGATGGAAAAATATAACCAAACTATTTGGGCACTTATCTCAAACCTTTTATCTTTCAATATCACTCATGTTAAGAGGGAGTTGAATTCAATGGTTGATCGATTAACCATCTTTGCAGCTTCCCCTAATCAACAAATTTTGCCTCATAGGCCTGATTGTTCTTTTCAACCAATATATTGTCCATATATCCCTGACATTGTAGAATCTTGGCATACCCTCCCTAACGATGAGAGCATTTGTGTTTTCATTCAAGATGAACCACTTAAGACCGAGGAAATTATATCCATAGAAAACAATAAGATTCCTGAGGGATTGACTCCTCTTATGGGTTCATTTTCATCAAGTGTTGTAGGCGATAAAGAAAAACATAAAGAAGAGGAGTTATGAAGGAAGGTGGGTGAAAACATCTCCTAGAATATTGGGGCACTCGAATCCTCAAAGAATGTTAAAATAAATACCTAATGTTATGATAAAGAAGAAATGAGGTGTTCCAAGCTACTTGGTGGATTTAAAAAGGTTTTTGCTTGGTCTTATAAGGATATTCATGGTTTTGATCCTGGTCTTACACGACATGCTATACCGACCAAGGAAGGCATGAAACCAGCTAGGCAAAAACAAAGACCTATTAACTCTGCATTCAAAGCAAGTTTTCAAAGGGAGTTGGAAAATTTCCTAAGGTTTGGGATTATATTTTCAGTCCACCCTGAATGGGTTTCCAATTGGTGACCTATTTCGAGGCCCACTGATCATTTTAGAACCTGCATTAATTTTCTCACTTTCAGTCAGGATTTTATGAGAAATCCTTTTTCTCCTCTCAATATGGAAATAATTCTACAACAGGTTGTAGAGTCACAATTGAATCCGTTACTTGACAGTTTTTCGTGTTGCAGAAAAATCAAAGAAAAAGGGGCATATGCTTACAAAACCACCCTAATCTCAGATTGGGGTACCATGACTTATAATATTTTTTTTCTGGCTTACCTGACACAAATATCGCTTTTAAAATACCTATACACACAATTTTCGATGAATTGGTCAGTATCCATCTTTATCTTGATGATCTAATTGTGTGTGTCAAAGGGATGATAATTACCTCGAAGTTCCAAGTGTTATTTATGGATCCTTTCAAAATTGATTTTGTCTTGGATACTAACTCTTACATTATAAAAGATCTACATGAGCAACATTTTCCTACAACACTAACGGTTCTCGTTTGAAACATTACAAGGGACCAATGCGAAAAGTTCTAATGCTGTTTGGATTTTCTGTATACTAGTAGCCTATCTCTTCTTTCATTTTTGTGCTTCTCTTTTCCTCTTTACAGTAGTGTGTGCTTATCTTTTCCGCTTTACAGTAGTTTGACTTCTACTTGCTGTGTTAAAAATTTCCTTGATGCTTTTTCATTTCTGTCTTTTATTGCTGCTGTTTTAATTTTTGCATTTTTTTTTACTTCTGTAATGATTTTGTTTCCTATCATATTTTAGTTAATTTGGTCAAAATAGGATGTTGGATCAATTCTTCCATAGTGACACTCCTGCAAAGAATTTCTTGTCAATAAAAATCAAGCTGACACAGTTGTTACGATGTTTCCTCTGAAGGCACCCTTGAAATTGTTACATATGTCCACTGCTGTCTTATAAAGAATTGGTTATCTCCCGCTTCTTCTTGCCATTTATTCATCCATTGAGATTTTTTAAGAGCAAGTCTAAAATTGTTTTTTACATGAAGTTAAGAGAAGATTCCGATTGAATGATTATGCATACAGTGGTAAAATCCCTCATACTTAACACTTTTCATGAGTTATTCCCAATTTCTCGGTCATTTTTCCATTAAATCTGCTCAGTTCCCCCTGTTGCATAATATTCTTGGTTATATCTCCTTGATCTATTGTTCTTGGTCTACGAAACCATGAGTTCTGAGTTCTAAATCTGTTGAAAACAAATTTCCCTGTGGAGTCGCCAGTTTGTTGACGATTAAAATTACAATGAAGTTTTTCCCGCAAAGTGTTGCTAAAAGCCTATTATTGTAAAAACTAAATAATACTAGTAGGTGGGACCCCCTTGTAGATTGGAGATAATATCGGGCTCTTATTTGATGTTTGTGCCACTGTTCGACACTGCTTACATGGTTGATGAGATCTTATTGGCGATGTATTGGGATTATTATGTGTTGGTTCTATGTGCAACAAGTGAATGTTGGGTAAGGCATGTTATGTTTTGTTCTGAGCTCTAATCACATGTTACGATTGCCTATGTTATCCATTCTACTATTTCTATTTGTTCCTAGACTCATTACTTTGACACCTGCACAACATACATGTTAGTAATAATACTAAAGAGTAGTTGGGAAAAAGAAAAATAAATATAAACAATGCAAAGGGAAGGAATTAAGCTATTCTATATACTACTCTACATGCATTTTAAATGGTTGTTGTTAGCCCTAGAAATAAGCTAATAGTTATGCGATTTGATTGAGTTATATGAAGTGGTGATTTATGTTATGGCATAAGTTTGATATGGTTCGCACTATTGGTTTTAGTGGGTGATGGTTTCGATACACGGTTTAATTAATTTAGTTAATGAGAGCTTGCTAGCGTGTAATAAGGAATTAATGGACTAGGGATGGAGGCAAAGTGCATTTACTACATGTCACCCTTACTCCTTCCACTAAATTCCACCCTAGTCAGGCTATTGTTCAACTGTGTTTGCTGTGGTTATGCTATGACTTTCAAGCAAATGGAGAACATCTCATCCAACTTGCGTTTTAAGGTGCTTTTGATTACAGGAATGAGTTTTTTCAGTTGAGGTAGCCATGGCGGAGGCAACCAAGGGAGAGGTAATTGGAACATAGGCCCAAGAAGGCCAAGGTTCTCCATACACTTTGATGCGAACTCGCAAGAGCTAAGACAATTTTTTTAGGCCATATTTTTCAATTGGATTGGGCAAGGAATGGTCCAAACTAGGCCTGAAAGGCCTCCTTTCCAAGCTCCACAAGCCCCTGGTATTCTCGTGCCCCCTCATGTCTCATTGCAACCCGAGGTTCCTGAAAACAACATATGATAAGAGATTGTCCACCCAACAGTCTCCCAACATCGTGGCTGGCCCAGTTTTTCCTTGCATGCTCCCCCGCCTATTAACCAGATTTCCCAAGATGCACCTGTTCACTCACCAGTTCAGTCCTCTCATGCTAGCAAAAGGTTGAAAACCGAGGCCCACCATGCCCTTGACAAATAAAAATCCACTGCCGCCCCTTCCATGCCCTCCAATGGCTCTGACAAATCTGTGTCTTCCCAGATGCATTTGAGGGATGATTGTTCTCCCGTGATCAACAAGATTAGGCCTAAAGGCTCATCGCAGCCAAAGGAAAATTCAGGAAAATCGAAGGGTGACAACAACAATCAAGGAAAAATTGCATCTCAGAGTGGGAAATATGGATTTTGAGTTTTTATTTTATCTATTGTTGATGACAGTTGACTTCAAAAGTTTTTGGAAAGCATGTTTTATTTTTTGGATATATGAGTAATGCATTTTAGAAAACAATGTCAAATTATAAATGAGATAAATTGTTAAATGTGCATGTGATAATGGGAGTCACAAGGAGAGATGTTCTTGTTTAATTGACTAGTTATGTTATAATTGTTAAGAGCTCAATGGGAGTCACAAGGGGTCCCACCAACTAGTTATTATTTATTTATAATCCTGATTATGATTATTACTTTTCCCCCTAACTAAAAAGTTAGTTGAATCTTTAGTTAACTTAACTAATGAGGTGGTTCAACTACCTCAACCAATTCTAATTTGCTTAAAAGAAAAAGGAAAGGGAGGAACATGGGGTGGATAGAAGGAGAAGCATACTAAGGTTTTCTCTTTGAGTTTATGTTGATATAGTTCAGTTTTCATTCATTCCTTAATTTATCACAAGCCTAATTCTCTTTTATGATAGTAGGGTCTTATTGTAGACAACAACATTCAGGGCTGAATTACATCATTCAGACACTTGTTTTTTAGAGGTGTTGATCTATATTTTATAGTCTATGTAGACTTGTCTGTTTGTAAATTAGTTTTCATGACTAATAAAGGCTATTGTGCAGAGTCGAGTGGGAAACAATCTGTGGCAAGCGGATCCAACTTTTAGATTTCAGTTTTGATTTTCTATCAGGGGTCCTTTTGTATGTTCCATTAGGGATTTCTAAGTTTGACTTTGGTCCGAAATTTCTGTATGAGATTTTGTAAATAAAATGACTCTTTGGTGAATTGGAATGAAATAAAGTATTTCTTTATGTCTCATCTGTCTTGATTATCATCTTGGTGTCTTACTTCTATCTTTACACTTGTTTTCAACAACTATTATATTCAGAAAATCATATTAAAATGAATTTTCTAGCAAGATTTTAATTATCAAAAGACTAGCCTAAGCACTTGTAATGGATACTTGTGAGTTAGGATTTTATTTTTGATGGTTATAAACCTAGGGTGACATTCCCGTCTATTTTGATTTAGCAAATCAGAATCTGAAAATTCTTGATTAAGATCATTTAATATCTTTTCCTCAACACAACCAAAGCGAGATTCTGGGTCCAACAAACGACACCATCAGCGTAACCAATGTGGCAGGCTGATGGATGATGCATCTGTCAACAACATGGGTGATAGATAAGATATGAGGAGTGGTGGCTGTAAAGAAGACTAAAAAACTCTACAAATGTGTACAAAGAGAAACCTAAGGTAGGGGGGCTATGCTTAGGCATAAAAATTCTTCAAATACAACCCGTTGACAGGTTCTTTGAGGGGGGAGCCTTCTGGAGAGGCCAAGATGTAGGTGCCTTTATTGAGGCAATGTTGGATGATGAAGGGGTCGTGACATAATGAATTGAATTTCCCATGGCTGAGAGTGGCGTGGGTGATATCATAGGCTAACACAAGATCACCTTCGTTGAATGAGTGAATTTTGACATGTTGGTCAAATATGGATTTGGATCATTTTTTAGCTGCCTCGTTGTGCTGTAATGAAGATCGACGGTTTTCATCAAGGGACTCTAAGGTTAGCAGGTGTTGCTCCATTGGAGCAGTGTCAGGTAAGATCTTTATGGTAGTGCATAATGTGGGGATTTCACACTTGATAGGGAGTGTGGCTTCGATCCCATGGACGAGGTGGAACAATGTAAAACCTGTGGCCATTTTGACTGCCGTGTGATAGGCCCATAGAGATGAAAAAAACATATGATGCCAATTGGTCTTGTGTTTGTTAATGGTGCGTTGTAGCATGGTTTTGATGACTTTATTGATAGCCTCAACCTGCCCATTGGGCTGAGGGTAGTATGGGGAGGAAAAATCATGGGTGAAGCCTAACTTTGAGGAGAGTTTTGCAAATATCTTGTTCTCAAAGTGTTTACCATGATAAAAAAATAACTGTTGTGGGACTCCGAACTGGGTAATGACATGGTTGAAGAAAAAATGCGTTGCTATGTCAGAATGTTGTTAAATGTGGGCATGGATTCAACCCATTTGGTAAAATAATCCACTTCCACCACAATGTACTTGTGTCCATTACTAGATGGAGGATTTCAAGTCATGAAATCTATGCCCCATTTACAAAAGGGGCCGGCCGTGATGACTGGGTGTAGAAGAGCTGGTGGAGCTCATGCTTTGTTTGCATAAAGATGACATTTATCGCATCACTTGACATCATGGATGCAGTCATGAAATAAAGTGGGCTAGAAGTATCCTGCTCGAATGATTTTTTGGGAGGTAGACATACCCGAGAGGTGACCAACGCAAGCACCGTTGTGGAAATCCTTCAAGACTCTATTGGCTTCGTCGATGGTAAGACATCGCTGAAGGATGGTATCGACCCTGTGTTGGTAAATAGTGTCTCTGATGAGGAGGTATCAAGGATCCTGATGGTGAATGCGTCGACGATCATCTCGAGAGAGGTGAGACCCAAATGTTTTTGTATGAAGGTAGACGAGAAGGTTGCCGTACCAGGGGTCATCTGAGGAGATGAAGAATAGGTGTTCATCGGGGAAATACTCATTGATGGGGGAATTTTTAGGACAAGAGCTTTCTTGCTTTGGGGAGTAGAGAAATATTGATTGTATTCCTAAAGGATAACGATCCATCGAGAAAATTTGACGTTGATCTACCGTCGAATGAGAAAGAACTGCATGGGGTTGAAATCTTCCATGACCTTGGTAGTTCGAAGAAGAATGTAATGCCACAATTTTTGGACTGTGAGGACAACCACTAATGCGAGTTTTTCATCATGATTATATTTGAAGGGTGGGCCTGAAAGGTTTTTACTAATGTAGTAAATCACATGTTCACGCCCATCATCCCCTAATTCAACGAGGACTCCCGCGACTGAAACAATAGAGGCTGATAAGTAGAGGATGTACTCGTGATCACAGTCCGGGGGACTAATCAAAGGGACATTGGATAGGGAGAATTTTAAATCATCAAAATCTATTTGAGCATGTTCATCCCATCGAAATGGGATATCATGGTGCAGTAAGCGGAGAAAACAATGTGCGTGAGTGGCATAATCTGGGACAAAGTGATGTAAAAAGTTGGCTTTTCCTTGCAGGCTGTGCTGCTGGAGTAGATTCCTAGGTGGTGGAATTTATATGATATCTTGGACCTTGGGGGGGTCCACAGTGATGCTGTGTTGGGAGAAAATGAACCTGAGAAGGCACCCAATAGTGACGGAAAAGACACACTTGAGGGGGTTCAAGTAGATATTATGTTGGCGACATCGTTGAAAAACGATGCGTAAGTCGACTAAATATTGGGTTCACTTTTTGGATCGAGCAGCGAGGTAATCCAAATAAGCAAGGATGATGCAAGAAAGATCATGAAAAACATAGGTCATGGCCCGTTGGAAAGTAGCACTAAAATTTTGAGTCCAAGGGGCATGACGGGATAAGCAAAGGTACCCCAAGGGGTTGTACAAGCGGTTTTGTACTGATCTGTTGGGTGTATTTGAATTTGATTGTATCTGGAGAACCCATCCATAAAGGATAGTGCCTCATGGCTGACACAATCATCGATTATTTGGTCGATGAAGGGGGTTGGGAATTTGTCTTTGGGACAAGTGTGGTTGAGGTCGCGAAAGTTTATGCAGACACGAATAGTTCTCTGTTTTTTGTTGACAGGGATGGGGTTGGAGACCCAAGAAGTGTATGCAATGGGGTAAATGAAACCAACAACGCATAACTTGTCAATTTTGGCTTTGATAGTCGCAAATTTGGATGGGTGGAGGCGTCGTTTATTTTGACGAACATGGGTGATATCCGACCATGTGTTGATTCAATGTTCGACTATAGAAGGATCGAGGCTAGGCATTTCCATATATGACTAGGAAAAAATATCCTGATATTTCTGAAAGAGAGCTTTGTAAGCAATGATTTCTTGAGGGGAGCATGCGATGCCAATGGTGATCTCTTCTACAATGCTTGGTTTAATGGAAATGTAATTTTTGATTGTGGGGGAGATGTTGGCCATGTATGCTTCTTCAAAAGCATCGGGGGTAGGAATATGGTTTTTGAACCAGTCAATATGCCCCAGAGGAATAAAATCATTGGTTTTGATTGCATATAGGGAGGCTTGGTCAGAAGGGTGAAAGACCTTTTGTGAAAGAAAAAGTGCTCGATGATGGAGCACGTTCCATGGGAAATCAAGGGTATTTAGTTCCTCCAAGATATCTTCGTCGCAGTGGAAAATGTGAGAATACAAAGGATCTTGGGAGATGGTAGGAGGAATGGTTAACATATAAGTGTTAGTGGCCTCAAGGTATGAGGACGTAGGAGGGTTATCGTGTACA
>SNQJ01S0273216.1:0-11581 GCA_010110895.2 Picea sitchensis
ATGGGTAATGAATAAATGTTGAATGCTAATTGATGAGTTTTAGTGCAAGAGGGAAGTTTTGGGATAAAGAGCCCCACACTCATTCACCCCCCCTCTAAGTGTGGTAGGTGTGTCCAAAAATTATGTTGTGGCACATATGCCAAGAACATGGGACTTAATTTCACAAAATTGAGAGAGGTTTGTCTTAAAAACAACCTGATATACAAAAACTCTTCCTATTTTGTAAAATGTGTTATGGTTAAAGAATTATGTCTTCATATTTGACCCCTATTTTTTTCACTGCACTTCTGTCACAGTCATTGCACTTTTGGATAGTTTGTTTTCGAATCAATTTTGAAGGGGTTAGATATAGGTTTTTGCTTGGATTAGTGATTCTAGGGTGTATATGACACCTTCGTCTTTCCATTCATAACTTTTTCATCAAGAAACTCATCAAGGAAGGCCTCCAAATCACCCTCCAAAGTTGTTTCTCTTATGCTACAATTTGCTGCGATTTCCATGCTTTCCTATGATTGTTTTATAAGATTATAAGCATAATTCAAAGTTATTTTCTTTGTTTTGGATGAAACTGTCATGTTATGTTACACCTTCTTTCAATGAATGGATTCATTGTCTCATTCCCATTTTTAATCTCACCTCATCTACCCTATACACAATGACAAATCCTAAATTCTACTGAGTATACCTACCTTGCCCCATTCTATCTTTGCAACTCATCTTTTGGAAACCCTGGCCTAGCTCCCTAGACCTAGACTCTCATCCAACAAACTCCAAATCAAAACCACACTGAGCTAAATACCTAGCCTAATATATTTTTCCTTCTCCAATCACCTTATTGACTGTGATCATAGAAAGAGGCCTCTCTAATTTGGTAGGGCTAGCTACTAGATCAAAAGATTGGTTTGTGGTTACCTCTGTTGGTAGGTGTGTAACAAAAATCTGTAATGAATATTTTAATAGTCTGTAATTGACACAAATAACCAGTTAAGAAGTCTTTCGAATAAATGTACATCAGTCTTATAACACACAATGATGTCAGTGGTATATAATTTAACATTTAAATCAAAATAATTGTTGATATAATAACCCACATCATGAAAGAAATATACAAAAATTTTACAAAGATTCTACTTCTTCTCATGGATTATAGATAGGAAGTATTTATCATTTTTCATCTCATGTAACCCCTCCTCCACTCCTAAGTATTGTGACACCTCACAATAAAAAATATAGGGAACCAGTCAATTCTCCCAATATCCTAAGATTTACAGCTTGTTAAGTGTAGAGATAAATTTCACATATCAGTTTGATGAGACAGTTAGAATATGGCCCCACCTATAGGATAGAACATCCTATATATAGTTAAGAAGAGGTAGGCGAGAGAGTCTTAAGATAGTCTTAAATTTAGTTCCCAATGGAAGATTTATGGAGTTCATTGACCTTAGCTTAACCATGCATACTTTTTGTCATCTTTGTCTACAAGTAATGCCGTACATCAGGACAAGTTTAAGATTTAGGAATTTTATTTGCTATTTTTTTGTCAGAATATCATCCTCACTAGGTAGAATGCCCCACTGCTAGCAAGCATGTTTAGTACTCCGATAGGTTTACCTAGTCATACCACAGGCCGGTACCCGCTGCCAACAAACCTGTTCAATATCCCTACGGGTTAGCCTTTTACACCCTCAAAGAGTGGTCCACCATATTTTAATATTTTAATATAAAGGTTGCTTTGTGAAAGAATATGGGGAGACATCTTTGAAAAACTGTTATCTTTCTTTTTTTTAGGTTGGGATGATATTTATGTTAGATGATGACTCTCCTTTATATATTCCTTAGAGATTGTCTTGATGTAAGGGGTACTTAAGCAGACGTAGCCTATATAAAGATATGATATAATCAATCATTTTTAGTGTGTAGTGGATGGTACCATTGGGAAAGAATAGAAATGTATCTTTAGGCTCAACTCAATTTTTTTTTTTAAGTTATTGTGATGTTTCCATGGCTAACCGCTAATCAGGCCTTCTTGTTACTCTTTAATAAAGATACTTTACTCACTTACTCAGGGTTCTTGGGGAAATTGTACGAGTAACCTCTAAGTTTGATAGTCAAGGTATCCCTTCCTTATATTCTCTAGTTGTGGAGGTTAAGAGCAACTGCCATTAAGGATGCCTTGAGAAAAATAAGATGGAAATCTTTGCAAAAATGTGGCTAATTACAACAAGTCATTATTCAATTGATGCTTAGTAGACAACAAGGTTCAAATATAGCAATATTTTTGAAGGAAAATACATCCCTTTTTGTCTCCTTGAAATTGTCCACTTGTCGTGAAATAAATACCTGCAGAGATCTATAAAACTGTTTGGAAAAAAACACACTCTAAAATATCAAAAAATGACGAGATCAATGAGATCAAGTCACATAAACATGTATCTCATAGTTCTTTTATTAAAAAAAAACGTAAAATGAGGCTACATTAGACTTTAAGATAAACTAACAATATGCAGTTTTTATTTATTATCCTACCCTAAAAAAAAAAGAAAATCCATTATTCAAGTGTAAGAACTTTTCCAATGTAACCATGTGCGAAGAAAGATAAAAAACATACCCATATTTGCATATGAAAAAGTTACCGTAGTGATTAGCTGGATATGAAGAAATAACCAAACTACTTGTTTTGGCATCAGAAGGTGCTGAAGAAGAGAATAGTATTTTGGCTTGATGACCTCTTGAAACCAAATTTCAATGTAATCTTGATGTTCATCAACAATAATTTATATGCTCTCCTTCATCATGCTATGTAGATACTCTTCTTTTGGATGATTGATTTCTGAAGTACATAAAGGATCTACTGAGATGGATGTTGAGAACTCCTCAATATCAAGTCTTAATGATTTCTCTCCACCAGATGTAGTCCATAATTTTTCATCTTCCTTCAAAGTTTGGCAAGGAAAATCATTTTGTAGCTCATAGGACCTTGATTCTTCTAATATTTTCGGAGAGGTAGACAAGTTCTTGACTATTGTCAAGATGTGTTCTTCCTGAAAAGAAGAGATCCCAGCTCCTGCTAGGATTTGAGAGAGTTCTCCCAAACTAATGGTCACCTTCAAATCCATTCTGCCGGTTGATGGGTCCTACCTTACACAGGGATTAATGTCTAGGGTTTAAAACATCCAAAAGTTTTTTATTATTAAGATATTTTTTTTTAAAGTTTTTAATCACAACTACCTAAAAATGAAAGACATATTTAAAGAAAATTTGCGCAAACCAAACACACCATGCTTGCATAAAATAAATGACACTTACAGGAAAGAAATCAAAGCATAAAATAAAATACGATTGCAGGAATGAAATCAAACTCACACTTTTATGAAAGTAAACGTACCGGAAGAAAAAATAAACACACTTTGCGAAAGGGAAACACACTTGCATGAAAGAAATAAAAATTGCATAAAAGAAATAAAAGACAACACTCTTGCAGTAAAATAAGCACACTGGCAGGAAAACTAAATTGTGGGAAAGTAAACACACTATGCAGGAAAGAAAGCACGCTTGTGAGAAAGTAAATTGCAGGAAAGTAAAAAAACTGAGAAAAGTAAATAAACTAAGAAAAGTAAGCAAACTTGCAGAAAAAGTAAACACTCTTGCGGAAAGGGAACAACAAGGCTTTGGAGTGACCCATTAAAATGGATGCGTAGGTTCTTACCTCTTGTCTTAAATTTTCTCCTCCCCCTTATTGTGTAATTAAAGGTAACCTACCTACCTAAGCTCTAATCCCTTTAGCACCCTCCCTGACAACGACGCCAAAAATGTCGATTAAAATATATGATATCTAATTCGACATTAAATTGTCAACTCGAGGCTCGTAGACTTTGAGGTGACAACACTATATGTGCAGGTCTAGAGCTCTAATCTAGCCTAGCCTAGCCTAATATAATGCCAATAAACTCAAATAATGAAGAGCAATCTATCACTATGAAAAATTAGTCTAAGTAAGGAACTCTTTGAATAAGCAAGTAATCTTTGGATAAGTAAATAAAAAGTAATCTATCTTTGAACTATTTAATATATCTATCTCTGAGTGAACAAATAAGAAAGCAAGTAAGCAATTACTCTATCAAAACTATTTTGACAAGTGAACTCTATTCTTAAAAAGAACTTACAACTATTTCTATCTTGCAAAGAATAAACATTTATCTACTTAACCAAAATAAAAAATGTTATGATTGTATTCAAATTCATAATCGTATAATCATAATTTATAATTTAACACTTAATTAAAAATCCCAATTCAAATTCATACTTAATATGAAAATAAAAACACTCTATGTAAACCTTGTTGGCGAGTTATTTGGTTGGTGTGTTGTCAGTGTTGTCATTGATGTCAACTGAGAAGGGTGAGAAGGAAAGAAGGAATTGCGAGACAAAGGTTTGAAAGAAACCACATCAGGAACCATTGATTACCGTGGATGATAGATCTATGGTGCACATTCATATCGGTGCATGAAAATAAACAGAATTTAACAAAAGAAGGATCCATCTCCAAAGTTCCTAAACGTGAAGTCTCGATGATATCTAGACCATTGGATCGAGGAATGTCGTGGGCCGTTGATCAGATGTGAGCAGAGTTCAAAAATTGGTAAACAAAAGAAAGAAGGTAATTTGACTTCTGACATCACGAAGTGCGAAGAAGAGATCTAGATTGTCGATCGAGGAATGTCCTAGACCATTGATCTGATGCAAGTGAAATTTCGGGAATCAGAAGAAGCGAGGTGAGCCAATTTTTGACATCGCAAAACATGTAGTCGCGAAATGTGAAGAGGAGATCTCAACCATTGGATCACGAAGAGATCTGGACTGTTGATCTATCAAGCGTAGATTCTGGGTTTGAGTTCTGGAAGAAAGGGGCGAGTTGATTTCCAAATTCTGGAAATGCGAAGTCTTGAAGTCCTTATTAGCGAAGGGGAGATCTGGGCTGTCGGATCACTGAGGGTCGTGGACCGTTGATTTGGTTCAACAAAGTTCGTAGTTCTGTAGTTCGGACATTGGAGAAAGGAGAAGGGATAACTTGCGATTTTGCAAAACGCGAAGCCTTGAAGTGCTCGGCCCCAAGTCACAACAAGAGGTCACATCGGCAGAGAATAAGGGAAAGAGCCAGTGTCGCTAGGCTCTACCTCCGAGATCGGGAGTTGGGAGAATCGAGGTGACTCACAGCATAACTTTCAATGTGAGAAGTTGTGAAGCACCTTTTTAGTTGGTGTATGGTCACAGCCAGTGGTCATGTGGAGAGGAACTTCACGCCTCTGTGGATTTAATCCAATGGTGTTTATTAAATCGACAATCTGATTGAAGGGTTACTATTGACCTTTGTGTTTTCTTGATCAGTTATGATTCAGTTATACGAACTGAATCATTGTTCTTGGCGTTGGAGATTCGTAGTGTAACGGATCGACTGAATGATTTTTCTCGGGTGTTGGAGATTCAAAGTGTAACTGAATATGAGAGTATTCATAATAGTATAATGGTGTGACAGAGTGAGGTTCGAGTTTTCTCTGTAAAAATGATTTTAACTGTATCAAAGGAGAGGATAAAATGAACATAGTGAGAACATATACATAAAGAAAGAACTGAAGTTGGACAAAGCATAAATGGTGAAAAGAGAAGAATGTACGAGAACCTAAGAGCATGAGAAGAATAGATAAAGAGTAGATGGAAAGAGACAACAAGTGGAGCTAATCATGAATAGATAGAAGAAGAGCAAAATTGTTGAACAAAGAAGAAATGGCAAGTGTTGAAATATATGTATTGTTGTAAGGCATTATTCAAGCAAAGATTTATAATCAAGGAGGTAGGGTGGTGCTAGGGAGGACTATTGTCCTCAGAGTTTCAAGTGGGTGCTTAAACACAGGGAGTTGTAGCTTCCATCTGGTTGCAACCAGAAAAAATCAGGGTGGTAGTGTGGTGCAAGGGAGAACTATTGTTCTTTGTTATATAGGTTGGTGCCTATGTGACTGGAAGTTGGTGCTTCCATCTAGTTGGTGCTGGAACACTCAGGGAGTTGGTGCTTCCTTCTAGTGGGTGATAGAGAAACCAGAGAGTTTGTTCTCTCAACAAGTTGCATCTTGTTAAAGAAGAGGTTGTAGCCTCATTTTGAGTTGGTGCTCAAAGAAAGATGATGTATAGAAATTAAAATACTGTCTATCATTCTAAGAAGAAGAGGTTTTCTCCCTTTATGGGTTTCCTCGTGAATATCTTTCTCTGTGTATATCATATGTTTGATTGATGTTTTTTATTTCTGTTGTTCATGTCTTGCATAATCTTGATGATCACTTGGAGAAGCTTAATAATATTTTAATAGGCATAAAATTGTTTAAGCACAGTAACAAATGATTCACCCCCTCTCTCAGTTGTCTTAGCAATTTCAACAATTGGTATCAGAGTGGGTTCCTTTTATTTAAAGGTAGATATGTAAGCTTAAACATGACAGGTCATGAAGGGACTTCAGCCAATAAGCCTCCTTTGTTTTATGGAACAAATTTTTCTTTCTGGAAAGTTAGAATGAGAACATACATTATGGCCTTAGGTGCTGATGTTTGGGATGTAGTAGAGACTGGATATACAAAACCTATTGTGCTATCTTCCAAAGATGATAAGTTAGAATTTAGCTTCAATGCAAAGGCAATGAATTCTATCTTGAGTGGACTTGCTGAAGCTGAGTTTGTAAAGGTGATGCATATTGAATCTGCCAAAGTAATGTGGGATAAACTTATTAGAAGTTATGAAGGGAATGAGAAAGTAAAAGATGCCAAGCTTCAGACACATAGATTGAAATTTGAACAACTAAATATGAATGAGGATGAAACCGTTAGTAAATATTTTTTAAGAGTTGAGGAGCTTGTGAATGTCATGAAGGGTCTTGGTGAGAAGATTGAAGATGCATTTTTAGTTGAGAAGATTTTAAGATCTCTACCTGATAGATTTAATCCAAAAGTTTCTACAATAGAAGAACAAAATGATCTTAAAACTCTATTTATTGATCAAATCCTAGGAAATCTAACTTCTTATGAAATGAGGATTAGAAAAGATAAATCCACCACTAGAGAAGCATCTTTTAAAGCAGACAAGAATATTGATTCAGAATTAGATGATATTGAGGCAAAATTTGTGAGAAGGTTAAAGAAAGGATCAGGAAAATGACAAGGCAAGATGCCCTTCAAATGTTTTAAAAATGGAAATATAGGTCACTTTGAATCTAAGTGTCCACACAAGAAGAAGGACCAGAAATATGAAGGTGAAGAGAAGTATAAATCCAAGAGATTTGGTAAAAAGAAAAGTTTGTGTAAACAATGACGACTCTTTAGAAGACACAGATAGTGACTCTTCTTATGAAGATAAGGTTAATGACTTTATGCTTATGGCCAAAGAGGATTATGATAATAAAAGCACCGGAAGTGATGTTAATCATGAATAAGATATGGTTGATATGGAAGGTGAACTAATCAGTGCTTTAGAAGAGATTGACAGACTCAGACTTAAGAAGGGAAAAAAAAAACAATTGTTGATGCAGTTTGAAAAAAATGGTAAAACAAATGATGAAGACTTTGCCCTGCTAAAAGTGGAGTTAGAAGAGGCAAAGAAAATAGAGGACATTCTGAAACAACAATTATCAGAGAAGAAATAAAGAAGTGAAGCCTTGTAATAAGAGGTAGTAAAAACCATAAAAGAGATGGAGAAGTCTAAGGCCTTGTATCACCAAAATTTGTCAAGTATTAAAGCCTTAGAAGAATTAGCCACCATTCTGAATCAACAAAGGAATCCAAATTTGAAAACTGGTTTGGGTTATGAAGAAGGATCAAGTAGTAATCATCCAAGCAACAAATAATCCATCAAGTTCTTCAAATCTACAATCATTGACAACCACAAAATTGTAGAAACAAAGGAAGATAATCAACCACCAAGGATAAGTGAAAGAAAATGTACCAGAACTAAATCTGTAGAAAAAAGAAATAATACACCCTCAACTCAAGGAAATCATCAGCATGGAAGAAATTGACTTGCTCAAAGGAGACAACCATTTTCCAGGTACAAAGAATTTTTCTATGGATATTGGTTTTTCTGCTCTAATTTTGGTCACAAAGCTGTAAATTGGTCTTTAATATTTAGATATGAGCAATCAAGATACTCAAGGAATAAATATATGCCATAACAAATATCGAGACAACCAAGTAACAAACAACCATAGACTGCAAATCATGTGATGGATGGGAAAAATACACAGGTTAAGCATAACAATCGTTATGTCCTTTATTCAATGAACCAAAATGTTACATCTGTCATAATTATGGACATAAAGATGCAGACTGTCTCTTAAAGAAATATAAGCCAGGTTTAAATCCCTCTACTGAAAATGTCAAGGTTTGGAAGAAGAAAGAAGATGACAAGTGTGGATTAGTGTTGTCAGCCCAAAGACAAAAGAACCCCTGGTATATTGACAGTGGATGTTCCAAACATATGACTGAAGACAAAAGTAAGTTTATGTCTCTAAGTGAAAGCAAATTAGGGAATGTAACTTTTGGAAATGATGCACCAAGAAAAATCAAAGGTAAAGGAATGGTAAGTCTACGTAATGGCAAAGGGAAAGCTCAAGTTGTGCTTTTTGTAGATGGTCTAAAACATAATCTTCTTAGTGTCATTCAAGTTTGTGACAAAGGATGTGAAGTTGTTTTCACTTCTAAAGGTTGTAAAATACAATCTCTGAACTCAGGACAGTTCATTACAAAAGGCATAAGAACAAAAAACAATGTCTATGTTTTGAAAGAAGATAAAGAAGAATGTCATTTAAGTAAGTATGATGAAATTTGGCTATGGCATATGATACTTGGACACCTAAATTTTGATCATCTAATCAAACTTAGAAACAGTGGGGCAGTAAAAGATCTTCCAAAGATATCAAAGCCATATGATTTTGTATGTAAACCTTGCCAAATAAGAAATCTTATTCGGACATAGTTTAAATCTAAGAACTTTCCATCATCAAAAAAACCTATTCAGTTAGTACATATGGATTTATGTGGACCATCAAGGAAGAAAGGTACAAGAAAAGAAAATTACTTCATGTTGATTATTGATGATTATTCTAGACTTACATGGGTTGCCTTTCTGAAAGAAAAATATGAAGCATTTGAAATTCAAAGTGTTTAAGGCTCTGACTGAGAATCAAATAGGAAAAATATTGAAGGCAGTAAGGTCTGATAGAGGATGAGAGTTTAGTTTAGTGTACTTCAAATATTTTTGTGATAAACATGGGATCAAAAGAGAGTATACTATTCCAAGGAATCCACAACAAAATGGAGTAGTTGAGAGGTAGAATAGTTCAGTTCAACAGATGGCAAGATCAATTATGAATGAAAGGAATATTGCTTAGACATATTGGGCAGAAGAAATTCATACAGTTATACATATTCTTAACAAATCTCATCTCAGACCACAAAGTGACAAGACTCCCTATGAACTATGGTTTGGAAGACCTGCTTCAATCAAGCATTTTAAAGTCTCTGGGAGAAAGTTTTATATCAAGAATAATGATGAAAATATTGGCAAATATGATGACAGGGATAATGAAGGTATATTCTAAGGGTATGCTACAAATAGTAAAGGATACAGGTGCTATAATAAGAGGCTGTATAAAATGTTTGATTGTATTGACATACAAGTTGATGAAGAAATCCCACTACAAAATGTAAGCAGTATTGAACCAACCATAAAGGATATAGTTGAAGTTGAATATGAACAGGTCCAAGAATCAAAAAGAGAAGAATCTGAGTCAGATGAAGATACAAATACTCAGGCAGACTCAAATCAACAGACAAAAACAAAACCACCTCTCAGAATTGTTAGAAAGAATCATCCTGAAAAACAGATAATTGGTGATATGAATAAAGGAGTTCAAACAAGAAGACAATTGATTAAAGACTCAGAACAATCTCATATTTCTTTCCTACCTATGATTGAACTTAAATTTTTTTATGAAGCCAACAAGCATGACGATTGGATTAGAGCTATAAATGAAGAACTTGATCAGATTGAGAAGAACAATACTTGGGAGCTTGTTCCTAGACCTACAGATAAGAATGTAATAGGCTCCAAATGGGTGTTCAAGAATAAAATGAATGAAAAAGGACAAATTGCTAGGAATAAATCTAGATTGGTTTGTAAAGGGTATGCACAAGTTGAAGGACATGATTTCGATGAAACCTTTGCTCCACTGGAAAGATTGGAAGCCATAAGAATGTTTCTTGCCTATGCATGTCATAAGAACTTTAAAACATATCAGATGGATGTTAAGTCAACATTTCTTAATGGATATCTAGAGGAAGAAGTATATATGGAGCAACCTGAAGGACTTTCACTGACAGATAATCCCGACTATGTCTTCAAGATAAAAAAGGATTTATATGGAATGAAATAGGCACCATGAGCCTGGTATTACAGAATGGACAAATGTTTACAAGACAAAGGGTTAAAGAAAGGTATTGTTGACAATAATCTATACATTAAGTCTAAAGGTGATGATTTATTAGTTGTTTTGGTTTATGTAGATGACATTATTTTTGGATGTACTAATGACCCTTCTATTCAGTGGTTTTCTAATTCTATGCAAACTAAGTTTGAGATGTCCATGATAGAAGAATTGTCATATTTTCTTGGTTTACAAATCAATCAGAGTTCTGCAGGGTTATTTATATCTCAAGAAAATGATTTGAAAGAGATGTTGAAGAAGTTTCAGATGGAATATTCCTCTCCTATTAGTACACCTATGGTGGTTGGTTGTAAGCTCAGTAAAGATAATATTTCATTTGATGTTGATCAAATAACATATCGATCAATGATAGGTAGTCTTCTTTACATCACATAATCTCATCCTAATATAATGCAAGCTATTGGAATGGTAGGTCGTTATCAGTCATCTCCTAAACAAATTCATTTAGCAATTTTCAAGAGGATATTCAAATATTTGAAGGGTACAATGACTTATGGTCTTTGTTATCCTAGAAATCAAAATTTTCAATTAACTGCATATTCATATGCTGATTGGGAAAATTGTTTGGATGAGAGAAAGAGCACCAGTGGAGGTGAATTCTTCTTAGGTGATTAGTTAGTCACATGGCTTAGTAAGAAGCAAGGATCTATTTCTTTGTCAACTACAGAGGCAAAGTACATTGCTACTACTACTTGTTGCACTCAGTTATTATGGATGATACAAAATCTTCAAGCATGGCGCCAAGACAACTTCGCCGGGGTACTGAACAGGCCTGCTGGCAGCGAAGCAATGTCGGGTAAATGAAAATCTAAAAAATTACATGAAACCTATTTTAAATGTCCTTGTTTTAATCTAGAGCTTCTTGACCAGATAAAGACGTCTGAGTGGGTTAAATGGCAACCCTGTCGAGGCTATGAACGCCTGCTGGCAGCAGTGGCTATGCCAACAGTATTGAAGATTCTATCATAAAAATCATGGCTTGCTGATCTTTAGGACTGTCATTGGTTTGCATCTTTTAAAACTTCACTGGAAAAGATAATT
>SNQJ01S0273219.1:0-12210 GCA_010110895.2 Picea sitchensis
CATTATCATCGAAATTTCGAAGTCAATGTCTAAAAGATTTATTAACATATTTTCCTCCGTAATAATCATAATCCCAAAGCCAAAAATGGAAACACTTTGTAATGATCATCTTTTCAACCTATCAATAAAGGCACTATCATCAAAATTGGGAAGCATTTTGTTTGTCAATGTTTCATCTAAGGTTTATTAGCATATTTTTTTCCCTAATAATCATAATCAAAAGACCAACGGAAAAAGAAAATACTTTGTAACTAACTGCCAACTTTTCAAGAGGACCGCAAAATGAAAGGCATTTATGCTGTCCATGTCTTCATCCATCTATTGGAGCTATTATATATTAGAATTCCCCAACATTGTCTTTACAACACAAAGATTTATTCTTACATAGGAATCATTGAATACCTTGTATAGGGTGAATCATATGCGTCTTAAGGAAAGTTGCAATCAAGGTTTACCTAGAAAGAAAGCATGAAGTTGTGTCTATGGAGGGAAAATAAAAGAAGCTTTGATTTATGAAAAATGACAAAAGTGGAAAAAGTTAGATTGAAAGACAATTTCGATTGTTCGACAATATTTGGAAGACATGGTATACTTCCATGTTTTGCACGAAAAGACAAACACGTACACTTCTATGTTTCACAAGAAAATATAGTCGAGTCATTATGGAAAAAGCTTCATGATTTATATGAACTAGACACAACAATCAACAAATTATTTTTGATGAAGAGGTTTGTTGAATTTAGGTGATGGTTTGAGACCCAAGGTTCATAAATCTTGACCAACAAGTACCCCATACGCATCAGCATATTCAATCTTCAAGAAGGTCTCACCCAAGACACCCATGAGAATCACAACGACCATAGGCTTTATGCAAGGTGTGAAAGAAGAGAACATATATGAAACATTCATCGCATACCGATGCAATTATTCATAACTATTATAAGATTACTGCACAGAATAATACAGATCAAGCATGCATTCAACCATAACTCATCAAATGTAGAGATAAATGTGCTTCAATATTTATTCATTAAAATCAAAGGTGTTACAATACATTTACATACTCTGGATTCATTCACAGAAAATCAAAGACGATCCATGCACTCGGATCTCCTTTCTCTCACATATTCACACACACAATATCTCTAAACATAAAAACAATTGATACAAAGTTGAAATTGAGCTCTAACTATTTTCCCGCTCACATACAATCATCTACTAAAATATATTAGTGAACAAAAAACCCACCCTTTTATATCTACATGCATCCCCCTTAAGTCTATTGGAATGTTGAAACTATAACAAAATTGCTAGCTCACCGTCAACCTCAACCAAGTCAGTTTGTTACAAAAATAGTTACAATGATTATTGAATATCTTCAAGGATTCGACCTACATGCAATCTCTTCAAGCCCTTAAGTGCAGTACAAAATGGGTTGGCACATGCAATAGATCATGTGTTAACTCATGCGCTAAAACTTGGCACTGTGCAGTGCATCTTCTTGGGTATGCACGCAATGTTGACTTGTGGCACATGTGTAGTCTGCAAAACCTTAGGGTGTTAACAGACCCCCAACATTATTAGTTGAATCATCCTCGAGCCAATGTCATTGTTTACTGTGTGATAAAAGAGATTGGTGGCACCATCTTGGTCAGTTCCTCGATGAATTCTTTGAATTGGTCATCAATCTCATCAAAAAATTATGTTAGGTCCTTCATCCTTCTGTAAAAATCCTCGAAATCACCTAAATCTCCTTTGAATATTTGAAATCCATTTTTAGGTACAACCTATCTTGACCCTCTTTATTGTGTCAACCTATCTAATTTTCCTACTTATTACTTATATTATGACTAATCTACTTAGGTCCTATTCTTCTCATGTGTAGTGACTATCTACTGCACACTCTTGTTCCACGCAAGGTATAAGACCTCCAATGCTCAGGCAAGGAGTGTGCTATCATGGAGGGAGCAAAGACGTGATCAGTTAATGATTTGGCTAAGTGTGCGCAATTTGGTACGATGGAGGGAACGTCATGCATACTTGTCAAGATGCATGGTGAGTCTGAGAGAGGGTGTGTCGAGAATCTTATCAAGTTGCATGGTGAGTCCCTATATTTGGTAGCCTTGGTGGCTAACTAGTGGGTGTCGTTCGCGAGATGGTCAGGACAGTGTACCGGGAAGTAGGCTGGCAAGACAAAGGAGGACGCCTTGTCGAGTAGGACATGAGACCAACTAGAAAGATGCTATGTTAGGCTTCTCGGTAGAGGATGGTGCGACTTGGAAATGTGGTATATTGTGTATCTCCCATGGAAATGCAACATTGGTGGTATGTGCATTGACGACATGCAAACACCTTACAAGAAGAGGCATGATCTTCGGTGACTATCACAACTCAACCTAGATGGATGATAACATAATTACACATTATGTTGTCGGTTGTCCCAATAAGCTTGGCTCGGGGGAGGCATGTGTATATGTTGATGGTTCGGTGGTGATGGTGCAACATAACCTACGGTGAAGCAAGCATTCGATATTCTGCACGATTAAAGATGTATGGCTTGGGTTTTCCAAGACATGACGATGCGGCATATTTTGAATGATACAAGCGAGTTGTTGATCAAGCCCAACACGTGAGGTCATGTTGGTGTCGCTCGATGACTAGAATTATTGGGTGGTATGGGATGCTCAAGGGTGTCAAGTCTAGCCCTGTGGCAAATGGTATCAAAGCATCATTTGAATGAAATTACAAAACTATGTCTTCACCACCACCAATACCCCCTTCATCAGTTGAACTAATGGGGTATTGTTGATGAGGACATTAATGATTTCAAGTGGGGGAGAATGTAAGAACTATAGTTCTCAGGAAAGGTGCGCACTATATTACAGGCGTCGAGATGTGATCGATTGACATGTTGGATAAGTGAATTTTTTATTTGGTGTGATGGAGGGCACACCAGGTATACTTGGAAATACATATGGTGATTCTAAGAGAGGGTGCATCGGACATTCTTGGAAATTTGCATGGTGAGTCCCTATATTTGGCATCCTTGGTGGTCAACTCATGGGTGATGTACTTGAGACAATCATGATGGTGTAACAACATGCAGGATGGGAGGACCAAGGAGGACATATTGTCGAGTAGGACAGGTGACCAACTGGAAAGACGATATGTTAGGCTCATCAATGGAGCAACAAGTGACTTGGAAATGGTGTACATTGTGTATCACCCATGGCAAGGAGACATCAGTGGTATGTGCATTAAAGGTATGCAAATGCCCTACGAGAAGGGTCATGACCTTCGGTGACTATCATGAGTCATCCTAGATGGATGATAACACAATTGCATGTTGGGAAATTGGTTTTTCGAGTATGCCTGGCTTAGGGGATGTGCGTGTATGTGTCGATGACTAGGTGACAGTGGTGCAACATCTCCTATGGTGAAGTGAGCATTCGAACTTCCACATGGTTAAATATTTTTGACTTGGTATTTCCAAGACATGATGGTGAGGCGTATTTCAAATGATACAAGTGGGTTCTTGGTCAAGCCCAACGAGAGAGGTCAATGTGTCAGTGTCGCTCAGGGACTAGACTTCTTGGGTGGTATGGGATGCTCAAGGGTGAAAATTCTAGCCCCATGACAAAAGTCATGACATCACAATGCATATAACCCCAACGGGCCATGGAGCTTCTTTACTCAAATTCTATTCACCAGCCCCTGCCATGGATTTTCATCGAGTTCTAATGAATGTACAATGCCAACTTGACCAATTTACCAAACTGCAGATGATCCCAACTTCTGCATGCACATCTTATCATGTGGTTTAGAGTTTTCCAACGGCTTATGGTGTGCATAGGAAACGTTTTGCACAATTTCCTTGGGTCTCTTATGAATGTATTATGCGCTAGGAGTATTCTTGGTTGTCTAGTGCCTTTCAAAGAAGAAACTATGATCCTAAGGATATTCAGTATCCTTGTACCAGTTTGTTAATTCAAAGTCAAATGTAGGATGGAACCTGACTTTCCTATAATCTACCACATACAGATTGCATGCAGGTGTTGCTTTGACTACTACCTCCATGGCTTGAATTCTTCGTATCTTGAGCACCAAATCTTCCATTTGTGCAAATAATGTGTCTACCAGGCCTATCTTGTCGAACCTCGGTAGGTTGCACAACTATGATTCGATCTAGTGAACTTCTCTGGTGATTCATGCACATCTATGGTGATCTAAGCTAGATCTTGGAAAATGTTTGTAAATGTTGTAAATAAACATGTTTTGTTTTATTTCATTTTATTTGGTCTTATAACACAATGGGAAGGTGAAATAAACAACTATTACAATTGACCTTCCAAAATAATCCCATTAAATGTAATGAGAACACTAGTGAAGAGGACAAGGAAGGGAGATGCAAGAGGAAACAGGGAAGCATAGTAGTAGAAATAGAAGCTCAAAGAGGGTAGCTTTCTTGAGGTTGAGTGGACAAAGGAGTTAATTTGCATGTTCATTATAATAAAAGGTGTCTCTAAGCCATGGAATTTGTAATTTTGTTCTTTACCATGAGTAACATTAAACATATTCGGTTTATAGCTCACCCATTTGTAATTTTCTCCTAAGAATAATAAAATAATCTCATTTAAATGTTGATAACTATGAGTTAGTGCATTTTGTTCTTTGGGTACTTTTGTTATGAGTTTCAGTGTTATATGCATACTTTGTTGAAGTAAATTTTCAACTTGTAGAATGCATGCACATAATTTGTTATTGTTGGGTGTTTTTAGTTGTACATAGCATACTTTTGCTACCTCGATGAATTTAAACTTACCTAACCAAATTTTCACACTCCTGGATGTTTTTTTTTCACTTTTCGTGGGATATACAAATCACCCTAGGGAGTTTTTATAGATTGCGGGGTTCTAAAATTCCCTCCAAACATTTCAAAATTGTCATGGAGTATTAAATTCACCCCAGTTACTTGTTCCACCGAGTTACTTTGCTCCCACATTTTTTGTTGTTTTCCTCATATGTATTCAACCAATAGTGATTTCTATTTGACTAAATCTTTCTTCCTTTAAACCATGGTTTTCAATGGGTTGATTCACCTCTTTTGGTCGACTAGACAGTGGTCAACCCCACTAGAAAAGAAAATGACCAACCCTTCACTGCTCAACTCAGCTTTTGGGTGGTTGGATTCCCTTTCACTCACTCGAATCATCTTTCCTCTTCCAACATGAAAGGAAGGTAGTAGACTCGACTTTCATCCAATCAACTTTGAATCTGTCTCCAAAGGGACTTCCCCTTCATTTGGTTGACTCAACTTGGTTGGTTGAGTCTATCCAGTTATTTAAAAGAGAGAAAAAAAACATTTCAATTGTTGAAAGKGTTCTGTGTCAGTGAGACGAATAGGCCATAAGCCTTGCGTTTAGGGATCAAATGGTATCATAGCAGGTTCTAAAATCTTGGAGAACACCTACATGGTAAACACCCACAACTAGTACCAAGACAGTGGACAAGAATTTCTACAAGGCCTACATATAAGAAGAGCACCTTCAATGGTGGGGAATCATTATGAATAAGATGACACAGAAGACCCAAAGGTTAGATTGGCTCGACTGGAGAAAAACATCGCTACATTGACAAAGTTGGTGACACAACTGCTAGTAATAAAGCATAAGGAAGAACACTCAACAAAGACTGAGCATGAAGAACACAAGGCTGGGCTGGAATTTTCCAAAGGTAAGATGMTTGGAAACTCAATTATTGACAACAATTTTTACCCATCTTCCAATGTTCCTTTCAAAGTTGAAGAGAAGATATAAATACCCATGTTTAATGGACAAGCTAATTTTTAAACCTTGGATAGTTGGTTGAAACAATTGGAAGTTTACTTTGGTCTTTATCAAATCCAAGAAACACAAAATATTTCCTTTTCCCATTTGAAGATGACAGGACATGCTCTGTTGTGGTGGGACAATTATGTGAATGCACTAAGGATAGGCAAGAATCCCATGCTGAAGAAATGGGAGGACTTTAAGGCATTAATCAAGTAAACATTTTATCCCATATGCTACAAAGAGGAACAACTCATGAAGTGGCAGTACCTTCAGAAAGAAGAGGGACAAGGAGTGCAAGAATACACTTTTGAGTTTAGGAGGTAGGACATCAGGCTGGGTATTTCTCTCAAAGAACCAGGGGTGGTGATGAAGTACCTTGGAGGAATTTTCAACCATATCCGAATACAATTGCATCTTCATGGTTTGAAAAGCATAGATAAGGAAAGTAAGAATGATCTCTACATTGAGTTGGAATTCAGGAAAGTACAACATCACATGGGCCAAGGAGAAACCAGGAAGAAAACAAACAAAAATATAGCAACCACAACCAACAAAAAGAGGGATCCTAATAGGAATTGAAAACATTGCGATGTACATGGATAGGCGAAAGAGAAGTGTTGGAAAATTCATCGAGAATTGTGTCCAAAGTGGATAGAGTCCAAGGGGAAAGAAAAGGTAGGTATAGAGACCAAATAAGAAGAAATAAAAAGCATCTTTGATTTGGATGAAGTCGTAGTTTGCACCACATTGTAGCAGCCAAAGGTGAGCGGAGATAAACATGCGTTATTCTGAATCAAAGTTCAAGTGAAGAATTGAAAGGTAAATTCCTTGTTTGATAGTGGTTCTCAATGTAACCTAGTTTCTGAAACATTATTCGATGATCTTGGTCTATAAACCTATGATCTAGTACAACGAAGTTCACTAGTATGGTTGCAAGGGAATTTTTTTGTGAGAATCACTCGAAGATGTAAAATCAAATTTTCCATTAGTGTTATCTATGTTGATGAGGTAGAATGTGAAGTTTCACCATTGGATGCTTGCATATTTATGTTGGTTAGAACCTACTTGAGGTTGAGTGGATGAAGGAGTTAATTTTCCTATTCACTCTAAGAAAAGGTGTCTTTGAGCCATTGAATCTATGATTTTGTTCTTTACCATGAGTAACAATACACAGATTCGGTGTATAGATCACCTATTTGTAATTTTCTCTGGAGCATAATAAAATAATCCCATTCAAATGCTTATATCTGTGAGTTAATGCAGTTTTTTCTTTGGGTACTTTTGTTATGAGTTGTAGTGATCTATCCATACTTTGTTGAAGTAATTTTTTTACTTGTAGCACCCATGCACATAATTTATTATTGTTGGGATTTTTATTTTTCCCACTTACTATACATAGTGCATTATTTTTCTACCTTGGTGAATTTAAACTTACCCAAGTTAATTTAAACTTACCTGGCCAAATTTTCAGACTCCCGGACATTTTTTCACTTGCCCTGGGATATAGAAATCAACCCTAATCGATTTTATTAACTATGGTGTTCCAAAATATCCCCTTGAACATTTTAAAATTGTCATGGAGTATTAAATTAGACCCAGTAAGTGTGTTAGTTATTGAATAGTAAACTCTCCCTATAGATAGTCATTTAGACTATTTGGTCAAATTGTTCTATCAGGTTACTACGCTCCCACATTTTTTGTCGTTTTCCTCATCTTTATTCAGAAGAAAACGATATATATTTGACTAGATCCACCTTCCTTTCGACCAAGTTTTTCATTGGGTTGATTCACCTCCTTTGATAGACCAGAAAGTGGCCGACCCAAATAGCAAAGAAACTAATCGACCCCTCATTTCTCAACTCGAATTTCAGGTGGTTGGGTTCCCTTTCACAAACTCAACTCCATTTGCCTCTTCTGAACCAAATTGCATGTCGTCAACTCTCCATTCATCCAATCGAATTTTACTCTATCTCAGATGTTAATTACCATTCATTTGGTCGACTCAACTTGGTTGGTCGAGTCTATCCAGTTATATAAAAGAGAGCAAAAAAAGAAATCAATTGTTGAAAGGATTCTGTGTTGGTGATAAAGATAGGATATAATCCTTTCATTTACGGATCATCTAGGTTGATACGTCATACATATTATTCTTCCATATTTCCATAGCATCCTCTGAATCTTTGTCATAGGAGAGAACATTTCTCCAACTCACTTCACCATCACTTGTTGGATTTACATAGTCCTCCTTGGACCTTGTAATATTGTATAATGTTTCTATCATCGAACTCTGCACATCCTCATTCGTGAGATCATTATATTTGCCACCCTCATTTGGGTCCAGTGGAATAATAATGCAAGGTGTCTCTCTCAAAATACATATGTCGTTGCTTCAGGTTTAGTACGACATTGTTATAAAATTCCTAGTCAATGACAAGTAGATTTGGATATGGGTTTGAGTCATCCATGATCTCAATAACATTGAAGCCTACTTTAGTCTTCACCCCATCAATATTCACTTTGACTTTATTTATCATGCTAATCGGATAAATTTTTTATTGCTTGGGAATTCTAAGTTGAATCGAGACAACACCAAGTTAGGTTTACCCATAAACTTCCATGATTTCTTAGGCAGTATGTTTACATTGGATCCTAGGTCCAACATGACACCATCCATATCATAACTTTCGAGCTCAGTTGTCATCTTAAATTATCTCCATGTGCGCTTCATCCTACTTACATGGTGCACATATCATTATGGTAATGGGGAATCAATTGTAACATTATTCTCCCCTTATTCTATACATATTTTCAACATGTGGGTTAGTTTCTTTGCAACTACATGTTCACCAAACATCTTAAGACAACATTGCAAGAATTCACTTACCTAGTTTTTTGATTGAGTCTTGGTATAAGTGTTGCACTATGTTTCCTCTCATCCTGTGCCTCACAACTCTTCATGCATGTGTTCCTCTTCTAGTTCCTTTTTTGATGCATGTTGTTCTTCCTCGTGCAAGTGGGCTTCTTTCAATTCCATCTACATTGTGTATTTTATTTCTCTGTGTGTGTGGGCTTCTTTAAGCGACATCTACGTTGTGTGCTTTAATTATTTTTTTGAGATGTCAACTTCTAGGGTCCTTTGTGTGTCATGTAGGATTTCTTTTGTTGCTTGGCATCAAATTTAGGAGGTTCTTTTGTTTTTTTTCTGATCATTCCTTCTACAGTGTGACCTAAACTTTCTCTTCATTCCAAGTCAACTCCTGTATGAATACCTCCTTGGGTTATCATGTGTACGTCTACTTCTTATTTTATCTCCTAACCTCTATGCATCTCAGGAGTCACCATATTTCAATGTCCCTTATTCTCTTCCCACTTGGAAAATAGCTCTAGGAAATCCTCTATGACATGATATATTATGTGGCAATATCCACAGAGTGCAGATAACTTGGTACAAAATCGCAACAAGTGGCCTATTTCACCATAGTTAAAATAGGTAGGTTGTCTTCCTTCACCACCACCATATCCTCTTCCTCTTCCTCGTACATATCCTTCTTGTTGTCATCCTTGGTAGCCTCCTTTTTCAAATCCTTCCCAGTCGAATCCTTTGCAATCTCAGAGGGTGTAGTTCCACAGGTCATAGTCCCAGAGGGTGTAGTTCCATAAGTCATAGTTCCAAAGGGCGTATTTCCACAGATCATAGTTCCACAGTATGGTTCTACAGGGCATAGTTCTAGAGGTCATAGTTCCAGAGGGTGTATTTCTAGAGGGCATAATTCCATAGGTCATTGTTCTAGAGGGTGTAGTTCCACAGGTCATAGTTTCAGAGGGCATAGTTCTAGATGGCATAGTTCCATAGGTCATAGTTCCATAGGGCATAGCTCCAGAGGGCATAATTCCACAGGCCATAGTTCCAAAGGGCGTAGTTCCACAGGTCATAGTTCCAGAGGGCGTAGTTCCACAGGTCATAGTTTCAGAGAGCATACTTCCACAGGTCATAGTTCCAAAGGGCATAGTTCCATAGGTCATAGTTCCATAGGTCATAGTTCCACAAGTCATAGTTCTACAATGCATAGTTCTAGAGGTCATGGTTCAAGAGGTCATAGTTCTGGAAGGCATAGTTCCAGAAGTCACAATTCCACAAGTCATAGTTCCAGAGGGTGTATTTCCACAGGTCATAGTTCCAGAAGGCGTAGTTCCACAGGTCATAGTGCCATAGGTCACAGTTCCACAGGTCATAGTCCTACAGGGCGTAGTTCTAGAGGTCATAGTTCCAGAGGTCATAAATCCAGAGGGCGTAGTTCCAAAAGTCACAGTTCCACAGGTCATAGTTCTATAGGGCATAATTCTAGAGGGCATAGTTCCAGAGGTCATAATTCCAGAGGGTGTAGCTCCACAAGTCACAGTTCCACGGGTCATAGTTCCAGAGGTCATAGTTCCAAAGGGCATAGTTCCACGGGTCATAGTTCCAGAGGGCATAGTTCCACAGGTCATAGTTCCACAGGGCATAGTTCCATAGTCCATAGTTCCAGAGGGTGTAGTTACAGAGGGCATAGTTCCATAGGTCATAGTTCCAGAGGGAATAGTTTCATAGGTCATAGTTCCACAGGTCATAGTTCTACAGRRCATAGTTACAGAGGACATATTTCCAGAGGGCGTAGTTCCAAAGGGCGTAGTTCCACAAGTCATAGTTCTAGAGGGCGTAGTTGCACAAGTCATTGTTCCAGAGKYCGTAGTTCCAYAGGTCATAGTTATAGAGGGCATAGTTCCAGAGGGCATAGTTCCAAAGGTCATAGTTCCAGAGGGCGTAGTTCCAGAGGGTGTAGCTCCATACGTCATAGTTCCAGAGGCCATAGTTCCAGATGTCATAGTTCCAGAGGGCATAGTTCCAGAGGGCATAGTTCCAGAGGGTGTAGTTCAAGAGGGCTTAGTTCCATAGGTCATAGTTCTAGAGGGCGTAGTTCCATATGTCATATTTCTAGAGGGCATAGTTCCATAGGTCATATTTCCAGAGGGCGTAGTTAAATTGGTCATAGTTCCACAGGTCATAGTTCTACAGGGAGTAGTTCTAGAGATCATAGTTCCAAAGGGCATAGTTCCACAAGTCACAATTACACAGGTAATAGTTCCAGATGGCATAGTTCTGCAGGTTAATGCTCCATAGGTGATCGCTCTTGAGGGCGTAGTTCCACAGGTCATCATTTCATAGGTCACAGTTCCATAGGTCATCATTCTATAGGGCATAGTTCTAGAGGTCATAGTCCCAGAGGTCATAGTTCCAGAGGGCGTAGTTCCACAAGTCACAGTTCCACAGGTCATAGTTCTAGAGGTCAAATTTCCAGAGGGTGTAGTTCCATAGGTCATATTTCTAGAGGGCGTAGTTCCATAGGTCATAGTTCCACATGTCATAGTTCTACAGGGTGTAGTTCTAGAGGTCATAGTTCCAGAGGTCATAGTTCTAGATGGTGTAGTTCCACAAGTCGCATTTCCACAGGTCGTAGTTCCAAAGGGCATATTTCCACAGGTCATAGTTCCAGAGGGCGTAGTTCCACATGTCATAGTTCCATAGGGATTAGTTCCACAGGTCATAGGTATATACCCATCTGGCTATAAGAATGGTATATATTCCACCAAAGTCACCTAGAACTTTGGTCAAATAGCCCACTGTGACTTTGGTGGAATATATACCCTTCTTATAACCAGATGGGTATATAACTATGACCTGTGGAACTACACCCTCTGGAACTATGACCTGTGGAACTATGCCCTTTGGAACTATGACCTGTGGAACTACGCCCTTTGGAACTATGACCTGTGGAACTGTGAGAGATTGTATTGTATTATATTGAAAGACTGAAGGCACAAAGTGATTAGAATACATACATAATTTGGTTGGATGTCCAGAGCATGGAGTAAGTGTAGAAATCCAGGGTTGGGTTGAACCACAAGTAAAATTGATGCTCACGATTACCAAGGCCTTGAGCAAAGACATTAGTGTGGATAATATAGGGATCTCCAGAGAGGTTGTCGAGAAATTCAAAGTCTATTTCATCATGTTTGGGGCCTTGAGATGATAGTTGCAGAGAGGCATAAAAACAACAACATGTTAGAAGAAGTAGCCATAACAACATTAGCAGAAGATATACTTTCTTTCAGAATGAAGGAAGGCATAGATAATTAAGGTAAACTTAATTACATAGTAGGTAGTGACTTTGCCTTCAGAGTTCCCAGGTAGAATATAGGAGTTGCAACTACTCTTATAGGAGTAGGGATGCACGGATCGTTATCACTGATAAGATTTGAGTGCGAATGACAGAGGTAGAATAAATTGTGCTATGAAGCTGCACGAGCCGGACAAGGGACATGAACTGAGTTGTTCTGCTTT
>SNQJ01S0273220.1:0-11581 GCA_010110895.2 Picea sitchensis
TCTCATCTTTTGTTCGGTAGTAAATTCGATGATTAGAGCATAGGGAAAGCGCCATGTTTTGTCTTGTTTTGTTCTAGATCTAGGTGGATCTAGGGGGATCGATTTGTGTCCACACTTAACGATTAGCCCGATAACAAAATTGGTGACTCCACTGGGTTTGATTATGATCTGTTTATAGTCTGCTTGATAGCTTTGAAACTATTTTTAGCCATCTTTTCTTTGTTTTCTTTTGAAATATTTGATCTCTTGCTTCGAGTGTCTTTCTATTACAAAGCATCGTTTTTCTTTAGAATTGTTTAGTGAAAGAATACTTCTTTTCTGAATAAATCGTGTTAAAAGAGAAACTTAGTTTGGGTTGTTTTTGTTTTGAAGTGATTTTCTATTTGTTTTAGTGTCTCTTTGAAACAAAAAATTGTAATTTATTGCCTTATATTATATTGGGGGATTCCTTGCATTTGAAGTAGCGAAATTGCATGATTCTTGGCATTTTTTGGTCTTAAATTTTGAATTGTGTATTGGTGTACAGTCTCTTTTGCTCATTTCTTGAAAATCTTAATATTGATGAGTTTGACAAAATTTTGAGACATTGTACATTCGGGAATGATAAATGTTTTTTCCTTCTCGTAGCATAGCTTTCATCGAAATGAAAATATTGCATCCTCATCTCTTTACATAACTTTCGAGTCGGTCAAAACACCATATTGTCCACGCCATTTTCCTCTTGAGTAACAATAGCCATAAAATAAAGCGCTTATAAAAATTGATTAGACATTTTTATATTTTATGGTAGCAAACCTACATTAGATTAGTTGTAGGGCTTTGGAATAGGTGTGAAATATAACTTTCCAAAGCTGCAAACAAACATAGAATCTTGAGTTAGGAAGCGGTGAAATACACTTAATACATTTTGCCTGGGAAGCCCTTCTAACACAAGGGTCAATCACGAGGTTGCATTGAGACTGGCAGAGTTACTCACCCTTCTTTGTTCGTCTTGATGTAGAGATTGCACGTATTATGGGGGTCGCTTGAAAGGTATACCCACAATGATGAGTGGAATCCTTTCAAGTTGATTTTGGGCTAGATACCATGCCCTTGCGCATGGATCGGACTGTCGACTGTTTCCCCAGGCATCACTGTAGTAATTGGTAACCTTAGTGGCCTATCTCTTTAGGGTATTTACACAAGGTGATTGTGGAGAGGCAAGTCTTCATGGTACCTGGAATCGACATTGGCCAAACTCACTCGGGCTCCTTGGAGGGTATATCTATGATTGTGTGTGGGAGCTTGCACCAAGGCGTAAGTCCGTTAAGCAGGTCGTCAACATAACTTTTCCACCCGCTCTATCTCAGAACTTTCTTACATTGTTCCCACGGCAATGGATTTCATCACCAACTAGTGTTCTCATTGTGAGAAGGTTTTGTTTGCTTGCTTGCTTACTAGATTTTTAGCATGTGTTGTTTGTTCTCCCTAGAAGACTCTAAGTTGGATCTTTATTTAATGGCATCCGTTCCCGGAACGACCAATGAAGGAACCCCTATTCCAGGGGAACCGTTTGTTTTTCCTTCTTACGGGAACATTGGTCCTCCTCACATCTCTACTTTGAGCCTTCCAAGTCTCACAATTGGATTACCAGTATGGTTTTTTTCCACTCAGGTAATCTCGAATGTAGTTAGTGCTTCTGTTGTAAGCACTTCCCCCCAAGAACATCAACCTCATGTTGATCCTTCGCCTTCTTCACCAGTAATATCTTCTTCACCTTCTCCACTTACAAGGTCTTCTTCCATTTCATCTTCTTCGTCGAGTGAAATCTTTGAAGCTAGTAACTCGGTGGATAAGAAGAAGAAGAAAAGGAAGAATAAGAAGAAGAAAAATAAACAAGGATCTAAAATTAAAACCACTGTCGGACGTGTTGGAAAGAAACCAATTACTGTTGATCGTGATGAAAGTGTTGATGATGTCAAGATCACCCAAACAACCCGTAAACCCAGGTACCCTTGCAGGCTTTGTAAGGGTAGCCATCTTCTTAAGGATTTCCCTGGTCTATCCAAGGTTATAGAAGTATGGTCTACACACCCTCACCAACCCATGTCGTCAGCCTCTAAACAACATGATGATGGACTCCCGTCAACTAGTCAAAATACCCTTGGGAAGAAGAAAAGTAGAGTCAATTTTCCTTGTAGGTTATGCGGAGGGAGTCATCAAACTCACCTTTTCCCTCGTATGGACGAAGCCTCAAAATTACTGGAAGACATGACTGTTTCACTACCTCAACTTCCAGCTGCTTATCACAAGTTTTCTCTCAACCCACCTGTAGTTGATGGAATGATCAATCCAATTCCCCTGTCGGTCAATCTGGTTGATCAAGTATTCAATATGGTCACGTCCTTAGCTAAACCAGTTTACCAAGTGGTTGATCCGATTATATCCTCGATCAATCCCACTCTCCCACCAGAGAATGAAAACCAAGTGGTCGATCTGATTTCCTCCTCGGTCGATCCCACTCTCTCGTTAGAGAGTGAAACTAAAGTGGTTGATTCATTTCCACCTGTTGACCCCATTATCCCCTTAGAGAATGAAACCCAAGTAGTCGATCTGATCTCATCATCGGTCAATCCTACTCTCCCGCTAAAGAGTAAACCCAATACTGCCCACGATTTTCTCGTTGATACAGACTCTACCATGCCGGGGGGTATTCCGCCTTCTCCCATGGGACCCCCTCCAAGTAATGAGGCCATCCATTTTTATTGGGGTGTGCTAAATGGACCTCGTCTTCCCTCTCTCATTCCTTTCCAGATTACAGTACATGTTTGTCGTCGGTACGTTCCTCTGACACTGATAGATGAAGGTGCGTCCATTAGTATTTTGTCCTCTCTTGCTTGGCAAGCTTTGGTTTTTCCTCAGCTTGCGTCGGTTACGCAGAATCTGTTATCTTTTAACAGAAGAACCAGTCAACCTTTAGGGACCCTTCCTCAGTTTCCTGTAACTTTGGAAGGGAAAACTGTCTTTATTGATGTCATGGTAGTCCAAGACCCCTTGGATTTCGCTTTAATCCTTGGGCGGGATTATGTCTATGCCATGAAAGTTATCGTGTCCACTCTTTTCCATGTGATATATTTCTCGCACGATGGAAGAATTGTGATCATTGATCAACTTTTGTTTTTTGGTCCTGACTTGACCTCAATGACCTCCCTACATAGTTATTATATGTAGACGGTATCATCCCTACCATAGGTCAATTATGTGGTGTTGTCTCCCATGAATTTAACTTCTGATGAATTAGATCCAGTAGTCGACATGGTGATTTCTTCGATAGGGATTTTAGAGCCTGACCTCCTTACCCCTATCGCAACCCTTGGCATGTGTTCCTTCCAGAGTGTGTTTCTTCCTTCAAGTGAAGATCTCTTGGAATCCATGACCAAGTTTTGTCCCTTGACCTGGTATCCTCCTGGAGCGTTGTCCTCTTGGAAGCCATGATCAGGAAGAGCGAAGTTTCAAGCATGATTTTCTGATTTCAAGCTCGTTAAAAAATGAAACCAACTTCGAGCGTGATTTTCTGATTTCAATCTCATTAAAAAATGAAACCAATTATGAGGATAGTTTGCGTCTCTGTGGAAACCTTGTAAAAAAATGAAACAGAGGTTATGAGCATATTTCTCGTTTTCATGTCAATCTCGTTAAAAAATGAAACAGTGGTTTGGGGATTATACCTAGAGTCATGAGCATAGTTCTTCTCCTGTGTCAAGCTCGTTAAAAAATGAAATAGTTTTCCCCCTCTATTTTTGAGTCAAGTCCTTCGTCTAGAATTTGAAGTTTTATTTCATCCACCTGTGTCGTTGGACGAAACGGAGCTTGGGGGGAAATACTTTCATCCTCTGGACTTCATGCTGAAGTAGAGCCGCTAGTTTCTTAAGTTGGGGGCTAAGTACCAACCATCCCCGTGTTATGCGTTGGGAAGTCCAAGCATAGTTTTTTATGGCTAAAGCTAGTGTAAAAATGAAACCACCTACCTCAAGCATAGTTTCCTCTGGTTCAAACTTGTGTAAAAATGAAACCAGGTCCAAGCATAGTTTTTTTTAGTTTTTAAGCTTGTATAAAAATAAAATCTATCCCAAGCATAGTTTTGTTTTGTTTTAAAGCTTGCCTAAAAATGAAAACAATCTCGAGCTTAGTCTTTGTTCTTTGTCATGCTCGTAAATACATGGGAATAAGTTACTGATCTTAGACTTTTTTCTTTCTCATGCTCATAAATCAATGAGAATGTAACTGAGTATACTTTTATCACTTTTTCAGACTCGTAAAGGTTATACGAAAAAGGAACCCATTGGAGTTCCCTTTAAGCTCTTTTTAGACTCTCTAAACATGAAGAGATTGTCGAGCGACCTTGTTCTTTTCACGCTCGTTAAATTATTTGAAGAAAACATATGTTGAGTGATAGTTTATCTCTTTTTCGATCTCATCAGACTAATTTATGAAAAAGGAACTGAGAGAGTTCTCTTTAAGTGTTTTTCAGACTCTATAAACATGAAAAACCCCGAGTTTTCTATCTTTGGACTCGTTAAAAAAACATCGAAAGGCCCATATGGGACCGAACCACTCCTTCTTAGGTTTCGTTAAATATACTCCAAGGGACTTGTCTAAAGGATGAGACTACATTACAAGCACATGTTATCCTCCTCAAGCTTGCGTAAAAATAAAGAGGTAATCACTAGAAATGGTGGGGGGGGAATTGGAAAAGAAATGTGTCTAAACTTGTATTCCATGGAAGATTCGCTTTTGAACATGACACCCTTTCACTCGCCTTGTGTCTAGGTTGGAAAATCTACTTGTCTCTTGATCATACTCCTTTATAAGATTACAAATTGGTCTGTGATCCATGTTGTTGAGTCAGTTTTTCCAAGATAGTTTTAGTGTTGTCAATATGTTCAAAAAGAAGTTCACCCCGAAAATCCTCTTATTGCGTCGACCATTTTTGCAGTCCTTAAGCCTTTTATTGTGTCGACCATCCCTGAGTTAGTCTTGAATCACTTGTTACTCTGATCTACTTCAAATATTGTTACCTGTTTCATGTCATTGATGTGGGATACATTAAGGCCCTCCTATGATGAGTCTTTTCCTGTCGACTTCAACTCATATTCTAGGAATTAGAATTAGAAACTAATTGGTACCTTGGAACTTTCATGCCTCAATGGCAGGTTTCCTTGCTTTTGACAGTGGGTTTTCATTATTGACCCTTGATCGGGAGATTCCACCGAGTGTTCGACCTCGGCTCATTGATTCACATTCGTTGGATTGTACTAGTGTACCTTGGGATTCATTGTCATTAATGGTGATTTCCCTCACACTTGTTAACGGTATTCATTAATGACCGGTAATCAAGTGATTTCTACCATGTTCGACTTCATCACATGTATTCGCATGGTTAGATTCGTACTATAGAGTGGTGGATATGAAGACCCTGAATATTTTCTCACATATTCAGGTTGCGTTGGAGTATATTCATTTTGTACTGTTGCATACATCCACATTGTATGTCACGTGGCTATGTTCAAATTTGAGTCTTTAACACATAGATCCACAGTGTATTTTTGGTGGCTATGTTCAGATTTGATTCATAATGGCATGGATCCACAGTGTATGTTTGGTGGCCATGACATGTATTACTTGACATGGATCTTTTCATGTCAGCATTTATGCTTTGATTCATTTGTATTTTGAGTATGGGAATTCCTACCCGAGTGATGATATATTATTGTATTGTATTTCTTTGTTTGTTGGAAGGTTTTCGACCGACCATTCCTTGTTCCCTACACACACTCGACAAAGTATATCAACTATCACTATGTTCTAACTTCATACTTTGGGGGGCTCTCTACTACACATTATTTTTGTCATCCCTATGACCGTTAATGATGTAAACCTATATGTTTCCTTCATAGAGGTCGGTGGCCTGAATTTCTGAAGAAAGAAGAGAGAAAAACTTTCCCTGAGAGAAGAAGTTGTTTTTTCCTTTGTAAAAACCCTATTAAGGAGGATTTCCGCAGGCTACTCTCTGAATAGGGTGAAAAAATGCCTGATTTCCATAGGTTTCACTATATCTAGGTCACAAAGTTTCCACAGGTTGCATTACAACTAGGGTGCGACGGCCTTCGTACGTGGGAAAAATGAGCATTTTCTCGATGCTTCTAGAAGGAGAAGCTTCTATGGTGAGGTGGTCTCTGAACGGTTTGGATCTTACTCTCTTTCATGATTTAGTGGGATCATCCTAACCTCATCACCTTATCCTCTTCAGCTTATAAAATGAGAGGAACTCTCATGGATAAAGTTAGTTGGATTTGGCTTGGAATTATTAGCTTGGATAGAGTGGCTTTGAGCTTTTCTTTTGTCAAGATAAATGTCAGATCTATAGTCTCATAATTCTTGGATCAGAAGTGTGTGGGAAGAAAGGAACTGTTGGAAGGAGCCTTACAACATCAAGGCATTCAGTTGTAATCTCTCTTCCTATTATTTAATATAATACAGTGGCATGCTTCTTTCCCATAGAATTATCTTTATTTTATTGCATAATTCCTTGATCATATGCATAGGTTGTCATTGAATATACTTCTACTGCTTTCACTTTGGTTGGTTTGTGTCTCACTGCAGGATCAATATCACAAGATCACCGGAGCGAGACAAGAACAACAAATACATAAGGAAGCGACACTTAAAGCTATGTCTCTCGTCTTTTGTTCGGTAGTAAATTTGATGATTAGAGCATAGGGAAAGTGCCATGTTCTGTCTTGTTTTTTCTAGATCTAGGTGGATCTAGGGGGATTGATTTGTGTCTGCACTTAATGATTATCCCGATAACACTCCTCTAACATAGGATGACTGTGAGTTGGTATCCTTAGTGTCCTTTCATAGGTATCTACAGAGGTGAATGTGGGAGGATTCCCATGGTACCTAGGGAAGACGTCGTATTACACTTTCAGTACCCTTGGAGGGTGATCCCATGAAAGTGAGGGTTACTTGCACCAAGAAGAGTTGTTATGTGGAGTTCGAGGTAACTGCTTCTCATTTCCTCATCGGTGGGTTGACATCCCATCTTCGGAAGATCCTTGAATCTACTATTGTTTGGTTAATTACTTTTAGTTTTCTTAGGAATGTGTTTCTTTGATTTTCATAGTTGGCCTTAGGATCGTTAAACTTTTCTAGTTCGAATATCTCATAGTATACAAGGTATGGATCCTGAAGTTCAGGAATCTCAACACAATTTTTCTTAGAAGGAATGATCGAAGATAAAACTTCTAAGACTAGGAGTGTAGCTCCTAGAAGTGGCCAACATGTATAATAATTGGTCACAACCTTTGTAGAAAGCCTTGCATCTTACGTGAATCCTATTTTTAGTGATCCACCCATCCTACCAGTCATTGATCCACCATCCATGAGATATATTGATTCCTATTCTTATTACAATTTACCACCCATTTCAACCACTACACAATATTTTGGCATGAACCCACCGATTTTTGGTTTTCCAGAAGGACTTGAGAATTTATATTTATCAACAAATCATGTAACCCTAAAACAACCAATAGAATTTATTCTATTGGTGCTTATTCTTTACTGGGAACATCTATGAACCAGGTAACCCTAAAACAAACACTTGCGAATACATCTCCCTTCGCACATGGGTGGGGTAATATTCTTTCTTCACTATTTCCACACATGCACACACCAAGTGCTTTAATTGGTTGTCCCATCGGTCATATGGTTGGCAGTTAAGTCGTTAACACAACCAAGGTTACAAAAGATACTCAGAATCCATATCAAACCTTGCAGATGAGTACACCCTACATTGGAGGTCAATCTTCAATGGGAGGCCAACCTTTAGCTGGGGGGAAACCTTCAACTAGAAGGAAATTTTTTACTAGGGGGAAACCAATGTGGTTGCAAAATCAACAAGACTGGGGGAAAGCCTCTCCTGCAAGTCCTTTATCCCTACTTCCATTTTCATGTATCCTGGACATTCATATCTAGGATTTTCTAATCCTTTGTCGATTCAACCCAATCCTGGAGGAATTCCTCAGCAAGGAACTTTTCTATCAATATGTAAACCCCAATATTCAAGCACAACAGTCCTTTCAAACACAATATATGGTAGGTCTACCGGCCAATCACAATACATGGGGGACCATTAGGTCAATATCAGTATGTAGAAGGTCCATCTGTTCATTCACAGTACATGGGTTGACAACTAGGACAACCACCATACATGGGTGGACAATCAAGAAAACCACATTACATGGGTGAACAACCCAGGAAGTCATTATACACGGGGGGACCTTCAAGTCAACCACCATACATGAGAGGACCATCTAGTTTTTCCATATCACCGCAATATGGATATGGTCTTACTATTGTTCCAATGCCACATGGTTACCACCAGTATCCACATGATAATAGACAGCTTCCATTTTTAAATACGTAAGATATGATAGATATATCACATTTAACAAAAAATCCCATTCAACATGCACTGTTTTGGCCCTCCATCCCTGCCAAATTACCGTCTGACATCCCAAAATTTGACGGAAAACCTGGGGAAGATCCTAACAATAATGTTATGAATTTCCATTTATGGTGCTCTTCAAAATATTTGATGGATGACTCCATTCGTTTGATGATTTTTCAAAGAAAACTTATAGGTGCAGCAGCCAAATGGTATATTGAGTTATTGCATAACTCCTTTGTCAAATTTAATTCTCTTGCCATGGATTTATTAACACATTTCTAGTTGCCTATACCGTATGATACCAGTACAGAGATTTTGACCTCACTTCAGAAATCCTCTTCCACCCACATATCTGATCATATTCATGAGTGGAGACGGTGGAGACGATTGATTAAAGCTCCAATTCTAGACCAACTCCTCACAGATTGATTTACAAATTCATTATTATCACCCATTTCCCGAGATGTTTCTATGGGAGGTGTTGTTACTGAGGAGCAGGGTATCAACTTTTCTCAATATTTTGACTTGGTATATTCCCAATCTGACACACTTTAAGATCTGATCCCTCAAGCTCCTCGTTCATTGAATGATCCGAAAAAACCTACTTCGAAATTATTTTTTGTTTCAAACACCAAAACTGATTCCGCTCATGCTCACACCTCCGAGCTGAATGTGGTCCAATCCACTTCATCTTAGCAACTAGGAGGTAAGAAAAAAAACAAGGGTAAATCTAAGAAACCTTCTAAGCATCAGGATACTACAAAGACTGTTGATACTCAACCTAACAGGAAAGTTAAGTTTCCTTGTATGATTTGTACAAAGGACCACTACACGAAAGATTTCCATCGTCGAGAGGAAGTCAATAAATTTATGAAAGGAACTTCCCTACCCGCAACGTTAATTGACCATTTCCCAGTTCAGCAGGAACAGCTCATTGTACAAAATATTGTCCCTTCAGAAGGTGGCAGCGCAAGTTATTCCCTCCATGGGGATGATTCCTAAAAAACTTCTCAGGTTTATATGTGTAAGGAGTAAGTTAATTTAACAACCCAATAAAATACATATGACACTCTTCCAGGTAATCATACCAATGGAAAGGTTATCGATCATCCCTCCACATCCACTCCTCCTTCATATTCCACCCCTCTTCAGATTGAGAATCCAATTTCGGACACAGTATTGTGCTCGCCCAAGGGAACAATTCGAAAAGAGACCTTTAATCCAAGTGCCCATTCCACCCAAAAATAAAATACTTTTGAAGATATCACACAAGCACCTTTTTCTATTTCATCCCTCTAAGTTCTACATAACTTTCCAAGTCAACGTAGAACCCTATTGTCAGCCATTGGAGCTATGACTCAAGAGGAATCAAATATGATTATGTTTAATCTGGACTATTTTAACGAGAGGCTCTCACACCACCTAGCATTCCAAATTGAAATTTTAGTTGGTAAAAAGAACATCCATCACAATGTTCTTGATGAAGACGCCTCCACCTGTGTCATGTCTTTGCCTTGATGGAGAGCCATTGTTTATCCTAAACATAACTAGTCTCCTACCACCCTTAAAGCATTTGATGGACGTTTCCAACCTCATGGACTCTTGCAGTATTTCATTGTGACATTGAATGGTAAAATTGTTTCGGTTGATATTGAAGTGGTTGATGCACCCCTAGATTACAATTTATTACTTGGTCATAGTTGGTTATATGCGATGATTGTCATCGCATATTCATTGTTTCGTATTTTACAATTTTTCCATCAAGGTAAAATTGTCATTGTTGACCAAATTGACTATTGCACTTCAGATATCCACAATTATACAGTGAATATTGTCCCTTTTCTAGGTTCCAGTATTGGGTATGAGAGTGTAGGAGTAGGTATCCTTAAGGATTCCTCTCTTATGGGGATTTTTCCTTTGCCTCCTCCTGACACCCCGCAGGTTGCCACATTAAATATGGTTTTGAATCAGGTGCAACAATCCATAGAATCACTTGATCCTTTGGTAGTACATGTTTGTTACAAGCATAGTTCATTTTTTTTGTCAATATCATTAAAAAATGAAACAGACCCCCCTCCATTCGAATCGAGTCTTCCTTTGGATCGAATAAATGAACTTTGTTTTCCTCCGCCCAATGAAAATATTCCTATTAGTAGCCAGATGCCTAAATGAGGAAAGAAGCAGAATCAATGGAGGAAATGATGGTTGGGGGGAAGGTCTCCAGCCTCTAGACATCATATTGGAGAGAAACCACTATCTTCTACAATGCAAGCTGGGGGGAAAATACCTCTAGAGAGACATGCTACTAGGAGTGATCCTCGCTTGGGGGTTGTTCCCATCATAACGTAGTAGTCTTTTCTAGAACGAGCTTAGTCTTTGTTCCTTATCGTGCTCATAAATACATGAGAATAGGTTACCGATATTAGTCTTTTTTCTTTCTCGTGCTCATTAAAACATGAGAATAAGTCATTGAGTATACGTTTATCTCTTTTTCGTAATCATAACATCTATATGAAAAAGGAACTCTTTGGAGTTTCCTTTAAGATCTTTTTAGACTCCCTAAACATGAAAATATTGTCGAGAGATCTTGCTTCCTTTTAAACTCGTTAAAAGGTTTGAAAGGGTGTCTTTCGAGTGGTATTTTATCTCTTTTTCAGCCTCACGAGACTAATTACGAAAAAGGAATACTCTATTCAAGCATGACTAGAAGAGTTCTCCCTTGTATTGTTTTACACTTTTTTCTTTCTTGGGAGACTTAATTTATGAAAAAGTCATCCATAGAGTCATATTTAAGTTCTTTTCAGACTCTCTAAACATGAAAAAACATTGATTTTTCCTTCTTTGGGCTAGGAAAATTTTGCATTGAAGGACCTATATGGGACCAATCTCTAGGACCCATACAGGACCGAACCCCTCCTTCCTCAGGTTCTTTAAACATATGTCGAGTGTTGGACACACCTAAAAGAGCCCCACACTCATTCACCCCCCCTCTAAGTGTGGTAGGTGTGTCCAACAATTGGTATCAGAGTGGGCCTTCACTACAAGCCTTAACAAGCTTGAAGGAGATCCATAGACACACAAATGGAT
>SNQJ01S0273221.1:7165-18299 GCA_010110895.2 Picea sitchensis
ATATATATATATATAAGACAGATGGTGAAAGGAAATTCATAAAATGATTATCTAGTTGAAAAGAAAAAAGAGATGATGAAAGGAAATTCATTAAATGATTTCTCTCATCTCAGCATTTAAATGAAAAATGACTAAGTGAAGTGGTGAAAGGAAATTCAATGAGGGAATTAGATAACTTCAGCGGGGTACTGAACATGCTCCCTGGAAGTGAAACAATGTCTATGATATATGCAAGGCTATTATACATGTATTATAATGTACTCTGGTAGTTAGTTCATTTTTCGAGAAGATTTACATTATAAGCCTACACAAGACTCCCTGACTAAAATCATTAAAATTATTTTTCCTTGATGCGAACAAGATCGAATAGATTCTGATAGATCGGTTAAGGTTGTTTCGATTATCTTAAGCAAATCCGAATATAGTTTTGAGAAAGAGGAATTTCAAAATAGCCTAACTCAAAGTCGTGATTTGTCGTGTTTTGAAGGTTTTCTAGGTTTCAGTTGAAACTCTTTTTCTCAGTATGAACCTTTTCCTGATGTGTTTAATAGAAATGAAATAATGACTCCATTTACCCAATAAAGGCACTTGGTCTATTGTTCTTCTGCGTCTTGCAGGGAGACGCGATCCCTAGATGGAGCCTATGTTGGAACACATATATATTTCTAAACTTTAGAATTTAAATAGATTTCATTCTCGTTTAAATAAAAACAATGCACGCTTGATTCTTATCGTTGATGCGGTCTTCCATTTAATCAAACGATCCTATTCTCTTAAAAATTATGGAGCCGCATACTCTTTAAAAGGTCAAATCACTAAAGACTACATTCAAATGTCGAGTTTCAGAGTTTCGCGATACAGGCATTGCAACATGTAGCAACTCCAAAGTCCCAATATCAGGAATTGTGAAATTGTCTTAAGCATTAAACTTGATTAATTAAGGATTAAAAATGGTTAACGGTTAATCAATCATATCGCGATTTCACATTTTGGGGATCCTGCCTCGAGCGACTATCGAAGTCCCGAGACCCGAAATCCATAAATTTTTAAGATTAATCACGATTATTTAAAAGGGTTAAACATGATTAAAATTAATTAATCACATCACGATTTCGTGTTTCATAAGTCATACCTTGAAATGTTATAGGATATCCTGAGATCCAAAATTCCGAAATTTACTTAACGATAAGTGAGATTAACTGATGCATTAATGACGATTATCAAGTAATTAATCCTTTGTTGAATAATGACTCGGATAAATTCAAATTTCATCTATGATTTTCCCAAAAATTAATGACATTAATAATTGATTTACGACAATCATTCCAAATGAGATTCTGAACCACCACCTAAATCTTATTCATTAAGGAAAGTAAATGCTTCGTCAGAAGGGGTATTGGTTAATTGATGCAATTAAAGGAAAAGGATGTTGAATTTTGAATTTCATTGTGCATTTTTACTGAGAAACAAGTTTTCGAGATAAAGAATTTTGTGCTTTTCCTGTGACAGATAACAGAGTTCCTAGGCCTGATACCATGGCTCCATGAAAAGCAACTAAAGTGCCTGGTGAAAGTTCAAGCCAGAACACAGATATAATTTCCGACACTTCGCCCAGAAGCATAGACACCATTAAATCATGGACGTTGATATTCAATATTCTACAACATGAATTGGTAAACTTCCTAGACAACTCAAGCGATGAGGAGACGGATACCATGGCTTCCAAATAAAAAATTGTTGCCCAATCATAGCTACATAAGATAGCAACAAGGCCTAGAATCCTTCCTTACAATGATATGATCGGTTGGGCACTGGAAAACGTCGATATCCCGACCAGAACCATCTTCAATTCACAAAAGGTTGCAGTTGGATCTTTTTGGCCAGAACATTTACAGGTAATGTACCAATTGTCTCCAACACCCAATTTCATTTACAATGCCAGCACGTCTGCTAACAAATGATGCACAGGTCATGATTAGAGATCAGTTGTCTTCTGAGCTAGAATACGTGAAGAGGAAACACCTCTGCCAGTAGGCGCAGAGACAGGAAAGACGCAAGCGAAGCATTCCAAATTTCACATTTTGTAATTTTACTATTTTGGAAATAAGGAGAATTCCAACCGATAAGGGTTGTGAACTTTTTGTATAAATACATATGTCAAATATTGAACACGGGCTGCTTCTTGCCGAATGTAACTGAGAAAATCTCCTTTTGTGAGAATTAATACAAGGGCAGACTGAGATTCCAACCTTTGTGCAGTTTGAGTTATATTTCTCCCCTGTATTTCATAATTCCAACATATCTTTATGTCATTCCTTGATGAGTGATTGATTGCAATTTAGTATTACTACTATTGTAGTCATATTTTAACAGTTGTTTGATAAGCAAGCAGTTTTTTCCTCTATGTTTACTGTGAATGAACACAAGACCTGCGAGCTACTTGGACTATTGTGTCTTATATCCTTTCAGGAGTGCATTCTCTATTTTCTTCTACTTTGAACAAGTTAAGATTCATCGTAAATTGATGCCTAAATTTGTTTAATAGTTTTGTAATTTCCCCCATAACATTCGATTTTATAAATCGACTCGAACAACAAAAGACGACCTTTGTTTTGTTCTGCCATTATTTTCATTTAAAGATTTATGCTCATATAAATATCGGAAGAAAAAGCATCTTTAAAAACAACCCTTTATATTCCTGATTCCTTGACATTACTCTTTGAGCTTTAAGTGTAATCTTAGGAACAACACAGTGCACACTTAGCTAAGAACTCACTCATCCATAACATACTCTCCCTAAAAACTTTAACTCGAACTCGAACGCTCTCTTTTGAACTTAAAACTCAACTTGAACTCCAAAATCAGCCTCACTTTCCAAAAAAACCTTCTTTCTACCCAAAACCCATACATATTTATACATTTACATTAGGGATTATCCTGTTACAAAATGGGCCAAAAGGCCTAACTAGTTCTAACTAACATCTGCCTTTCGCAAGAATTGACCCATGAAAATGCGCTAACTGTCTTTCTTTCTTCCGCGTGTGCTTCTCCTTAGCTGACTTTTCACATGGTTTGCTCCTGAGTGATTCCCGAAATTGGTCCCAAAATGTCCTGCTCCAACAGACCCCCAACACTACAACTAGACTATAATGGAACCATTTGTTGTCACGCAGTGGGAATACCCTGGGTTCAACATTAAATCACCAACAAAACCCTAAATATACCATCCCTTTCGACATCACCCACAAGCAGGGGAAGTCTCACCTAAGGTACCTATCGAGACTGTAGGAACCAGGTTTCTGCAGTCATCGAGGAATGGGAGACATTCGTCATATTCATCATACATAACATTCATTCATTACACCATTCATCATGTACACAGAACCATCATATTAATCATTGATTCACTAAGTGCAAGCAATAACCATAACAATAAACAAATGCATCACAACAAAACACAAAGACACCAGAATTAAAGTGGTTCACCCCAAACTGGGCTACATCCACAACGACATGCTTCTTATATTATTATTCAACATCATTCCTTACAAAGGGTGTGCATTGCTCTCATACAAGATATCTCAGTTATAACCCAACATGCCATTATTGTTCGTGCATGCAGTGCACTCGTCGCTCAGAACTCACTCATCCATAACATACTCTCCCCAAAAGCTTTAACTCAAACTTGAACTCTCTCTTTCAAACTTCAAACTCAACTCGAACTCCAAACTCAGCCTCACTTTCCAAAAAACCCTTCTTTCTACCAAAAACCCATACATATGTATACATTTACATTAGGGCTTAACCTGTTACAAAATGGAACAAAAGGCCTAACTACTTCTAACTAACTTCTTCCTTTTGTGCGCACTAACATTTGAAAATGCGCTAATTATCTTCATTTCTTCCACGTGCACTGCTCATTAGCCAACTTGTCACACGGTTTGCTCCTGCACGATTCCCAAAATTGGTGCCAAAATGTCCTGCTCCAATAGATGGAAAAGAAAAAAATTGAAGGAGGTTACATGTTTTCTTTTATGAGCCATTGGAGAAAAGGGAAATTCTTTGGCGATATGGATTCAAATTGAAGGAGGAATAAGATTATGAACTTACTAGAGTGGTCAACCTTGGATTCGTTGAATATTGGACTAATATTGAGCCTTCATTGGGAAACAACTTTCAAATCCCTCGATATATTGATAAAATGACTAATTCTAAGAGCTTCCAATATGAAATAATCAACAGTAATGTCATTCGAGGGACAAATCATCTCTTTCAACCATATTAGTTATTTTTTTGTAAGCACTTTTGTGCGACAACCACTTGTTTGATTACCATTTTACCCTTCATTTATTGCAATGGGGACATAAGCCTTAACTTTGGGGCTACCACCTATGAATGCATGAAAACCATGCTCAAGCCCGAAATCACTTCGAAAGAACCATTCCTACTTTTGAAACTACACTTATAAGCTATGAATTCATTAGATTAGCACCATGTGTCGTAGAGAAGCTATTTTCAAGGGAAAGCATTACATAATAGACGTTGTTTCAATCTTCACTCAAGAATCAATGCAACTCATTGATCTATGATCTCTTCAGACCATCTGATTATCCCATAGATGCACTATATTCATTATTTATGTTCCTTTCCTTTAACTGTGTTTTAAAATTAAACAAGTTTGAGTCGACTTGAAGGGATAAAACATGACCCTATCACCACTTTATAAATCAATGAATATATAAACATAAGCTAAAATGTTGAACCAAATTTTCATTTTTACAAAAAATATATTTGGTTACAACATATGGAATTTTTTGGAATTATTGTACCCTCATTTGAATGAAATGCCATGAGAATTGAATCTCCAATACTCATGTTCTTAGTTGTGGGTAAATGGGATTTTTGTGTGAACTCTTACATGTCAGTGGGAAATCCTTTTGTTTCAATTTGTAATTCAATTGTTGCATGGTTCCCTTTCCATATTTTTGTTTTCTGATCTAGTATGTTTGTTTGGCTCCATTGTTTTATTTCATTTTTGGATCTTTTTAATTTTATTTTTATATAAAAGAGATTGAACCCTTTTCTGCTTATAAGTTTTTTTTAGGAATTCAAATTATGTATTTTCATATCCATGATGTTCAAACTAAATGATGAGTTCATTTAGAACTAGCTCATTTGGGAACATTTTTGGAGGAATACATCCTATAGTTGTCCCTTTTAGAGGTTTTGGAACAAGATGGCCATGGGAAAAATGATGCTAAGCCCTCTTACCATTTTCCATCATTTTCTCTCATGCCGTTTAAAATTGAGTTATCATTGGATACTCTCTAACTCTAGAAGGCCCATATTGTTCATGTCATGTGAAGGGATTCATTTTCGGTGTCTCCTTATCTAACTTAAAAAGGGAGTCTAATAGATAAATATATATATATATATATATATAGGGACAATATGTATTGAGAAAGACTCTTGATTTGTAGAGTGATGTCTTCCAGAAATGTTTCCTTGGTATCTTTGACCTTACTAAGAGAGGCCCGATTGGAACCTCACATGTATTTCATCAATTTCCATCTCCATTTGGAGTCTTTAAAATCCCACGTGAATACTTTGAAGACCATTTTCTATTGTTCATGATATAGGTCTATATCACTGTCATGGTCTCCTAGAACATCAATAATGCATTCAATAACCCTAAGAAAGTTGTAATATAATGGTTTCTAATAACCCTAAGAAGGTAGTAATAGAATGGTTTCTTGTATGAYCCCATATGCCATGCAAGAAAAATTTGTGGAATTGCTTCCCTTCCAAAAGAGGAATGGTGTAACCTATCTATTGAGTACCCAAGACTTAGTACTAAACTTAGTTTCCATCTACAAGCATAATATGCAAAAACATACTATTACGTCTATTTTTCTCCTTGTCATTTTATCCCATTTGAGGTCATTCATCCATATATGATGAGGACTATCTCAACAACTAAACCAAGAATGATCATATGTTAAGGATACTTAGTCTTATTTTATTTTCTTTTTTATACTAGCGGAATCAAAAACATGAGTGGTTCTCGTACTCGCATGACACGGGGTCAATACCCGTCTGCTACCACTATAACCTCCAGTGCCTCCACACATCCCACAAGCATGGGGCACGGGTAAATCGGGGTGAGAATCGAACTTGAGACCTCCTTTACATATTTCCTTCCATTTACACGACACTTGTCAATCGGTCTACACCCCTGTGGGCAGGATACTTAGTCTTCTTACTACCTGGAAGATAAACTATTTTTCCACTCTTGTTCTCATACTTGTTTTGTTGAATCAAATCCAAGTTAGTTTGGAAAAAAGGTATGACTAACCAATTGTTTGACTACTTTCTTGATTTGATTTATTTGAGTTCAACATTGAATCAATCTTTATGTTAGGAGATACATTCAAATTCACCTTCCATTTTTATAGTTGTTTCAACTTCTTATTTATATGAGTCATGTCAATGTTTTTAATTTTATATAGTAGTTCAAAATTTGGTAGGTTCTAACCCAAAAAAAACTAATCGATCCCTTCATGTTCACCTATCAAACACATGAGTTAGTACAAAAATTCTTTGTTCAAGAGTCATACGTGCACACAATCTCACTAATCTTCTACTTACATTTATGCAATTAATATAAGGAAGATCATTTATCTCCCCTCACATGGGTATTGAAGGAATACCATCAACATAGAAATGTCATCCACAATGGGGAGGCCATGAATAAATGTCATCCACATTGGGGAAGCCATGAATAAATGACATTGGGGAAGCCATGAATAAATGACTTAAAGAAGTTCAAGTTTATGGTGTTTTGGTTATGTTAATATTAAAATCAGATTTTTTTTATTATTGCAAAGAAGTAGATTAAAAGTTTGTTGGTATTTTTTTATAGTTAATTTTTTTAAAAGTTTTGTTCAAAATTACTAGTATATTAGAAGTTTTTGAAGTGTTGAATCCTTTTACCTATTAAAAACAAAAACATGATAATATAAGTAATGTAAAATTGTAATTTAATCAACAATTACATTATTAAATTTTACCTAAATTTAAATATTTAAAATAGGCCTCATGGTAAATGTGATTGTTGAGAGAGCATGGTGAAAGTCTGTCAGGCCTGAACTAAAAAGGAGACTTTAACATCATTAGAAAATTATAGTTGCAACTTCTCCTTGCAAGCGTGGAATTATGAGTTGTGAAGGCGGAATAACCATAACCATTTTTACCATCAATTGTTTCTTACGGGGCATCATCCAGAGTCTGGGTAGATTTTTTCTTACAGATCATCATCAAGAGTCTTGGTAGATTTGGATTAAAAATATATATGAAAGCGCTCCTTCATAGAAAAACTGCAACTACAAGTGGTGGGTCCTCAGTGAAAAAAAAGACTGCAAATGTTCCAAAAAAAACCAAAAAACAGTAACAGAAAAAATGCAACTACAAGTGGTGGGTCCTCGGTGAAAAAAGACTGCAAATGTTCCAAAAAAACAGTGATAGAAAAACTGCAACTACAAGTGGTGGGTCCTCCGATCCCTGAAATTGGGTTCTCCTATCCCAAAAAAAAATGCAACTAAGGGTTAGATGGTTCAATTTCAGGAAGGTAGAGGCAAAAATTATTTAGCCGTTGAAGGGAGTGGAAGAAAAGCTATATATATATCAAGCCTAACCCTATTTCAACATTTTCCTCCTCCTCTATCTATGTTTTGGATTGTCTCTGTGTGGTCTGAGTCTGGGTATGCATGTGTGGTTGTCTGTCTGTGTGGTCTGAGTCGGTTTGAGTCTGAGTCTAAGTCGGGATGTCTGAGTCAGTCGTCAGTCTGTTTATGTGTGATAGAGGAGGAGGCTGGACAAGATTGAAGGCACCTAGATCATCTGTTGGGATAAAACATCTTCAAGGGAAAGGCGGCCGAGATTTTTTTGGCTCAAGAAGACCGGTGATCTCTCTCAGTTTTCTCCATGATTTTTCTCAGTGGTTTCTTTTAGTGCCGGTATTTCCTCCAATCTCTACTATGTTGTTTGAGAAATATGATTCATTACCTTGTTTTCTTTTAGCGTTCTAAATTCTTTTCATTACATTGTTTTCATTCAGCTTTCTAATGCGGAAGGAAGTTGTTGCTCATTGGGGAAAAGAAATCGCTACTCCAAACTCGCGCTCCAGGTGTGTATTGATGGTTGTCTCTCCCTTTAACTATGATGCGCCTGTTGTGATTATTAATTTTGATTATCATCACTTGCTTTAACCCACCTGTGTGTGGATGGATCTGTTTATTACATATATTTTTTCATCAATCACTGTAACCCACCTGTTTATTGGGTTTAACCTGCCTTGTAATAAATTTAACAGCCCACCTGTTTATTGGATTAACCCTCCATCATTGATGTTGCTGCAGTCAAACCCTTCATTAATGGATTAGTATCCCTGATGTTGCTGCCCTCCATCATTGACGTTGATGATGCTACAATCAAACCCTCCATCATTAATGGTTTAGTATACCTGATGTTGTTGCGGTCAAACCCTTCATTAATATGTGGATGAATTTAAGAGCATATTATTCCCACAAATCTGGTTTAGTATACCTGAAATACCTGAATCGATGAATGGTTATGGTAACATTAGGGTTCTCCCGATCACATCAACCAATTTCAAACTCTGTATCTCTTAATTATAGTGCTTTAAATTCCTTGCAACATTCGGTGGCCTTCTAAATGGATTTTTGTACCCAACACACGACCTTCCCAACATTGTTAAAATTTTCATATGATTTTCACAAACCTTTATGTATATTATGTATGTGTACAAATATTTAGCTGGTCCGCCACTTTAGAACTCTGCGGCCAATTTAGAACTCTTTCCAATATCTCCATGGACTCGTCCAATGTCTAGCAAGCTTGTGTGCTAACTGATAATTTATTCTGTATATTTATAAATAGTTATAGTTTGCTTTTTTGGGGCGATCATAATGATTTCACCGTTTCTTTTTCTCCGTCAATTTAAAACTCTCTCCAATATCTCCATGAACTCGTCCAGTGTCTAACAAGCTACTGTGTTAAGTGATAGTTTATTCGGTATATTTATAAATAGTTATAGTTTGTTTTTTGGGGGCGATCATAATGATTTCACTGTTTCTTTATTTCCGCCAATTTAGAACTCTTCGGCCAATTTAGAACTCTCCAATATCTCCATGGACTTGTCCAGTGTCTAGCAAGTTTTTGTACTAACTGATAATTTATACGGTATATTTATAAATAGTTATAGTTTGCTTTTTGGGGGCGATCATAATGATTTTCGCCATTTCCTTTTCCCATCACCAACTCCGATTGATGTCATCCGTCTTTAGAAATGGACTCCGCCAGAGTTGAGTTCACCATTTCTTTTTACTAAATATGGAAACCAACAAATTGTTTACTAAATGTGGAAACCCTCTTTAAATTCTTTGCAACATTTGGTTTATTCGGTATTTATAGATAGTTTATTTCCTACTTATAGTTTTTTGTTTTTTTAACGCTTTTCCTAATTTGTTTCCACATTCGCCAATGTATCCTCCATATTTAGAAATGAACTCCGCCAGAGTTTAGTTCACCATTTACGTTCGCCATCACCAAGAAATTATTTAATTTACAACAGTGGATTGATGTGGAAACCTTCCTTTAATTACGACACTTTACGACCCCACTATTATTAGTATGGCTAATTGTATAAAGCCACAAGCCCAACTTTACGACCCCACTAAGGAGATTGCCCACGGTTAGTGTAATTTCTAATTTTCTTTGGAAACAATTCAATAAGTATATATTAATAGCTCTGCCACCAGTTCTTTAAGATTTTAAACTCTTTATCCCATACAAATTCAAATAGATCTAACTTATTATTATATTTACTTAAAAATTACAGTATATTTTTTAATTTTCGTTGGAAACAATTCAATAAGTACATATTAGTTCAAATTAATATTTTAAATTTTTTTATCTAATCGAAATTTAAATAGACCTAATTTATATTTACCTGAATATTTAATTTATATTTATTTTTTTATATTTACTTGAAAATTTCAATATATAAGACACCATTATCACTGCATTAACTGTTTCCTCAGAAAGAGCACAACCTCTCGTGCCGGCTGCATTAACTGTTTCCTCCACATGGACGCCACATTAGAGGGTTCACAGAATCTTTTAGAGGGTTCACAGAATCTTTATGATGGCTGATCAATTGTTTCACCCGAATCAAAAAGTTGGAACTGTTGCTATTAGCATAACTTGATTGGATCAAGAGATATTTGCTCAACTCATAAATTTTCTATTAGCTTATGCCGGCTTTGACTTAATAATCAAAGCCGGTTGTGCCAGATAACTCGGCTCAGCTTTTCAGTTTGCTGCAAGTTTTTTTATGTTGTTGGAATATGATTTTTTTTTTAAATAATGAAATTCATATTAACCAAGAAATTTAGGAGGAATACTGATATTATGTATATGCCAATTTATTTAAACAGGTTTTGATATTATGTATATGCCCACTTATTTAAAAAGGTTTTGTTTTATTTATTTTATTTTAATAAAATAAATAAAACAATATAATTTTTTAGAAAATAATAAAATTCATATTATCTTATTTAAACAAGTTTTGTTTTTTTTATTTTATTTTATTAAAATAAGTAAAATAATATAATTTCTTAGAAAATAATAAAAATCATATTATCTAAGAAATTTAGGAGGAATACTCATATGATATAATCAATTTTTATAATAAAATATTTATTTTATTAAAATAAGTAAAATAATATAATTTCTTAGAAAATAATAAAATTCATATTATCCAAGAAATTTAGGAGGAACACTGATATGATGTAATCAATTTTTATAATAAAATATTTTATACATTGAGTAGATTAAGTATTATCATTAAAATTAAATATGTGTAGTTATAATAAATATTTTCATATTAATTTTTAGGATGGTTTTTTATATTATGAAAATATTTATTTTTAGGATGATTTTTTATATTATGATAAATGAAATATCAAGTAAAATGATTATTATTATTAAAATTAAATATGTGTAATTATAATAAAAATTTTTATATTATTTTTTTTTTAATTATTATGATAGG
>SNQJ01S0273222.1:0-11581 GCA_010110895.2 Picea sitchensis
CAGGGCCTACATGTACTTGCTTCTTCAATTCACTTTGTCATCTTCAAAAATTCATTTCTCCTCAACCACGAGAATCCACATAATGTGCCACATACCACCAGAAAGAACATGATGTATACTATCCATCCATGGGTGTTGTATCTGCATGTGTATTTTCCTTCATGTCCAAATAACTTCATCAATCTTGCGGTCCAAAACCCATGACTAGGGTTGACATCAATGACAACAACCAATATTCCAACACATTTCTAATTGTGGAATTCTACTTATATTTCATTTTTTGGCTTCCATTTTTGGGTGTTACTCTTGGTGCAATTTTCTCCTTGTATATCTCACCTTTGTAGGGTGGGGATCAACACACTAGTTTTTTCACTTGGAATTCAATCATTGGGAGCTTTCAGTCCATTCATCACAATTTTTTGGAAATGTAGTGAAGTTAAGTTGAATTCAGAAATTATTCAATGTGTTGGTGTAAGATTTGGTCAATTTAGTCCTTAGTTGATTCCATCACCTATAAGGACAAAAGAAGAGGAATTATCTCTCATGGATTTTAGGGATTTATAGGAGGTTTGAAGTGTTGTTCATCAACATGAAGAGACTATCCAAGGAAATAACACATCTCTTCTCTCAGTGACTACTACAATTCACGAAAATGAATATCAGTGTGCTTTTCATACTGCAACTATCATGAGCCTCCTTGCTTAGATAATACATAAATTGGATGTTCTTGAATCATATCATGGCATGATATGAAATTTGGTCTTAAATCTCTACAAGGTTTCTCTCTCCTAAAACTCTAATCATTGGCTATTAATCAACTCATCTAATGATAATTTAAAAAAAGAGTAAACTATTCACTAGTCTAAAGAGGCCATGGATGTTGATTAGCAAACCTCCCTCCACTCCATTATTGGCCAAGAAGAGGCCACTAGCCAACATATGTTCAATTATATTTGATGTTTTTAAAATTTGTTAAATTTCATGTGTTTTTGTTAAGCAATATACCTGTGTAGATAGATGGGATGTAATTGATTTGTAAACTTATGTGGATATTCCAATGAAATAGTTCGTCACAACATATCTTATAATATTTTGAAATTTTATGTTATGCAAATTGCTTTCTTAGATCCTATATTATTGATTACTAGCTTATTGCTTGAAATAATGAAAATAATTGAAATATGAAAATGAAAGAAATGAACAAAAGAGCACACCATCCACACAAATGAACATAAGATAAATCATGGGAAACTCAATACAGGAGAAAACCCAACTAGAAGGTGAGGTCCATGCTCTGCTCTCTTTTCTTCAAATGCAAATACAAAGAAAGAGGCACTTACTGTGGAGTTTCCTTTGACATTATGGCCTATATGGTTGCTACATAATCACTCTTCCTATGTTATGCTCTCAAAATACCACTCCTAGATTCTCTTCTCAACTATGGAACAAATACAATGCTATATAATGGACCCCTTTCTCCTCCTAGCTGCCAAGTATTTAACATAGCCTGAAAAATATCTAGGGTTATGGTTTTGACTTCCTTAACCATTCAATTAGTGATAAGGTTTTTGTCCTTATAGAATCTTATTTAATGTCCACATGCGGCTAGTCCCACATGTGTGAATAGTGGGGACTGATGTGGCATCCACTTGTACTATGGTGTTCAACAAGGTAGGTCAACTTACTATAGGCATAAATTTCTTATACGATCTCTCATCGAGGTGATTCTTTCACTATTGGAAAGGTCTAATATCCATGAACATGCATTTTCAAAGAATGGCCAATATCCATTCACCCTGCTGAATCAAAGACTACAAACTTTCTCTACTTAAATATGGGTTCTTCCACTGGCTAGTGTTCCGACTTGGGGACTTAGTCAATTTTCAAGATTTTGATAGGATCGATCCAGGTATCTAAGAATATGAAAACCCTCTAAGACCATCACTGACCTCTCAACTTTATAAAATGGAAGATCTTGCATATCTTGCAAGATTTCCACATAGAGATAACAACTAGCTCAGGAATTAAGGCCCTCCATCCCTTAGAGGTATCCCTCCAGCTAACAAGATACTCACATCACTGGTTAAATGATGTTTTTAACCATGTCTTGCAAAATTTCCTCTAAATCCACAAGGTTCATAGGGTCACATATTGTCCTTGTTCTTTTTCGTGACTTATCAGATCAACTAAGAACCATAACAAACATATTCTTAGCTCTCAGGATTTAATTCATTGATCATAAGAAATTACATTTCCCATTGAAATTAGACAATACTTGTTTATAACATTTAAATGAAATTGAACAGATCAAGTTATACACTTATCTGATCAAGTGAAATTTCCAATACCAACTGATTGGGAGGGGACACCTTTCCTCCAAACCTTAGGCTATATTGTAGAGTGCCTTCCTATAGTATGCCACCCCCATGACAAGCCATGATATCAAAAGGGGAAATGACTCATCTGGATTCCAAACATAAGATGATCCAGGAAGGTTACTCTCCTTCCTCCTCTAACAAGAGCAGAAGTTTCCCCCTTCCCACTGAGCTCAGGGTCTCTACAGGTTTATCAGGTGGTTTCTCAACTGGATTTTCTCTACACAAGGGAGTCCCTTCTATGCTAAAAATACGCTCAACGACCTCCCCTTACTAGTGACGATTTCTATCCAGTAAGCACCAAGTTGTAGCCCGTTATTGCTCCAATCTGGATCCGGGTCTTCTCTTCTTCAGGGTGATTAATCTCAAATTGGACAAGTTTCCTATTTTCTTCAAGGAAATTTTTCCATTCTCTTTTCCTCTTCAATCTGTGCTTATGAACACCTCTACACACTAATCCCTTTTTCTCCATGAGTTTTTTTCTCATTGGTTCTATCTAGGGTTAATTCTCTCAATTTCTGTGTACTCGCTCCTTTTTCTTCTCTGATACTCCCCTTTGCTTGTTGAGTGTCTGGCCCAATAATGTCTTGTGTGTTTTCTTTGGTGGCATTTTTTCTCACCTTTAGTCTCTTCCTCATCCAATATTCTTGGGATTCCCATGGTCCTTCTACAGACACAACCTCTATTCCGCAGTTCCCATTATGAAGGGGTGAATCTATGACATCTTGTTGTTAGGTTATTCCATTGGCCCTTGCCTCCTTCAAGATACCAATCCATCAACAACTCTTAACTATTCAAACCACTTATGTTACCTCCATTACTAGTCACGTGGCTCCATATAGATCAAGTGTGATGGAAGGTATAAATTTATGCTTGGCACGCATAAGTTAGCTTGTTAAACAAGCTTCTTGTTTACTTCATTAAAACAACTCAGATCCACCTTACCCAACCACTCAATCAATCTTTTCTTCATCAATTCCCACTCGTGCATCATGGCCAATAATTTTCAAGGTTGTTCCCTCTCAGTCAACGATTTTGGTGTTTTCATTAAATCAAAACATGATTACATGCTTCATAAACATAATTATATGAAGTCTTAGCATAATTATAGTCTTGAGGGAAAACAAGGTGTTACATTCCCCTCCCTCTTAAAGAAACACCATCCTCGGTGTTTAAAACACCATGTATATACAATTATATAGAAAAAAGTGGGCATGCCAATCTCATGACATCTTCCAGCTCCCATGTAGCTTCATCTTCTCCAAAGTGCTTCCATTGCACCTTGACTTGCACAATGGCTCGATTCCAGAGCATTCTTTCTCTTCTATCCAAGATACAATGTGGTTCGGGCTGGAATTCTCCTTTTGGTTCCATCTATATCAAAGTCCAATCATGTCATGCACATATTTATTTAACAAAGACACATGGAACACATCGTGAGCTCTAATAGTAGGTGGTAATGAAAGTCTGCATGTTATTTGTCCCACTCTTTCTAGGAATTCAAATGGTCCACAATAACAGGGTGCCAATTTAACACACATTCCCATTCTCATGGAACTTCTCTTGGGTTTCACTTGGAGATACACATGATCTCCTACTTTGAACTATCTATGATTTCTCTTATTGTTTGCATAACTCTTTTGTATGTCCTGAGCTTCTTTCAGATTCTACCTTATCTTAACCATTGCTTTCTCCATCTCTTTCAATAATTCTGGTCCAAGCATGATTATATCTTCTAGATTGTTCCAACTGATTGAAACCCTACACTTCCTGTCATACACAACCTCAAGTGGGATCATCTTCAATGATTCTTGATAACGATTATTGTAGGCGAATTCTACCAAAGGGAGATACTCTTCCCACTACTTGGGCTAATGCCTAACATGCATTCTCAACATGTCCTCTAATATTTTGTTCACTCTTTCAATCTGACCATATTTTTAAGGATGATAGGACATACTGAATTCCAATTGTGTTCCCAAGCCCACAAACAATATTTTCCAAAAACGTGAGGTGAACTTGGCATATCTATCTGAAATTACGGTCTTGGGAAAGCTGTGTAGTTTGAAAATCTTCTTCATAAAAATGTTAGCAACATCCATGGATTTGAAAGTAGACTTGATAGGAATAAAATGAGCTATGTTGCTTGACTTATCCACTACAACCATGATCATATCATGTTTCTTAATTGTCCTTGGAAAATGAGTAATGAAATCTTTGGAAATCATTTCCCATTTCCATTTAGGAATAGGCAAGGGATGCAATAAACCTGCAAGATGTATGTGCTTGACTTTTACCTACTGACACTCCAGACATTTAGCAATGTACTAGGCAACATCCTGCTTCATTTTAGGCCAATAATACAATTTCCTTACTATTCACCATTTCTCGTAACCAGGGTGACCTGCATATGGTATTCTATGAAACTCATCCATAATTAGATGCCTCAAATCTACTGAATTAGGAACCCATAGTCTGTTATTATACAATATCAAATCATCAACTCCCAACTGATATCCTTCATATTTCTTTTCCCTGGGTTCTTGTTGTAGCCCTTATTTTTCTTGAGTGTAAAATTCATCTTTTTGCAAGAGGGTCCTAATCCTTTTCTTGATGGAATACTCCCCTACACTTGTTTCATCTAAGTGTATTGTCTGGATGCTTCGGCTGAGCGCGCCCGCTACTCTGTTTTCCTTCCTTTTGATGTGTTTGATTTCAAAATTTAATTCACTAATTGGAACCATCCACCTGACCTATCTAGCATTCAATCTTGGTTGGTCAAATAGGTACTTCAAACTACAGTGGTTGGTCATTAAGACAAATATTCTCCCGAGCAAGTAATGCCTCCACATTTTCAATGCATGCATGATTTCTTCCAATTATAGATTGTGGGTAACATACTTATGCTCATGCTCATTCAACTATCATGATTCATAACAAATCACTTGCCTTTCTTTCATAAGAACTCCATCGAGTCCTTCTTTGCAAGCATCTGTACAAACCAAGAAATCCTTTTCTAGGTCTGCAATCTTCAGAACAAGGGAATTATTTAAAAGATGCTTCAACTGTTGGAAGTTATATTCACACTCTAGTGATCATATAAATATATTCCCCTTTCTATGCAATGAAGTAATAGGCATGGATGATTTTAGGGGCTAAATTTCGCTCATGGGCTAATTTTCCATGGTTTTTCCAAAAACGAGATTCACTATTTTTAAAATGATTCACCCAAATTCTATAGGATAAAATTATTTTACCTTAAAAATCACCAAAATTTTATAAAAACTATATAAAATCCTTAGAAATTTGAATATTTTTACAAAAATATCGCCAATCATTTATACTTGGGATCTTAAGGATTAGTAAGATTCGCCAAGGTTTCTACATTTTAAAATAAATTTCCATCCTTAAAATCATCCCTGGTAATAGGATTACCAATCTTGGAAAATCCATTTATGAACCTCCTATAATATCCAACCAATCCCATGAAGGATCTTACTTCTATCACATTTCTAGGTGTAGGCCAATCCATGATTGCCTTGATATTTTCAGGATCCATTGCCACTCCCTCTACTGAGATCATGTGGCCTAGATACTGGATTTCCTTTTGAAATAAATCACACTTGCTGAACTTAGTGTACAATTGGTGCTCTATTAAAAGTTATAGAACCATTCTGATATTCTCTTCATGCTATTCTATGTTCTTGGAATACATGAAAATGTCATCCACAAATACTAAGACAAACTTGTCCAAGTACTTTCTAATAACACTATTCATCAAACACATGAATGTGGCTGGTGCATTTGTAATTCTGAATGGCACCACTACAAAATCATAGTTCTCGTACCTTGTTCTAAAGTATTTCTTGTGGATGTCCTCATCCTTGATTCCGACTTGGTGATATCTCAATCTCAAATCAATCTTTGAGAAAAATGTAGCTCCTCTGAGTTGATCAAAGAGATGATCTATCCTAGGAAAATGATACTTATTCTTGATGGTCATGTTGTTCAACTTCCTATAGTCGATGCATAGTCTCAAGGTACCATCCTTCTTCTTTACAAACAAGGTTGGTGCTTCCCATAAAAATACACTTGGCCTGATGTAACCCTTGTCTAACATTTCCTTTAGTTGTACCTTTAGCTCCACCAAATATGGTGTACTCATTTTGTAAGGAACTTTTGATGATGGTACTTCTCTAGGCACAATATCTATTGGAAAATCAAGTTCTCTTTTCAAAGGTAGTCCAAACACTTCTTCTAGAAACACATCTATGAATTCCCACAACATTGGGTGATTTTCAACCTTCAAATATTTTCTCTCTTATAGTTAAGCACTTGTATAGCGTACAAAGGACACCCTTTTTTGTCGAACTTTTAGAGTTGCAACACCAATATTTTCCTTATTGAAACTAGCTTATGAATTCCTTACAAAATACTTGCATTACCCTCCTCATATTCACATTCCAAAACCTTTTCATACCAATTTAACCTTTCCTTGTGGGAAACTAGCCAATCCATTCCCAACAACACATTGTGTAGGCCTATGGGTAGGATATTCATGGTTGCTTGAGTCTGTAGTCCACTCATTTTAGATGGACGAGCTTTAATCACTTTAGCCACTCTCCTATTTGTTTCGGTGGCTAACTGAACTAGCCATGATCTCACATGTTTCTTTATCTATAATGAACATGCCTCAAAAAATCTAGGTGAAATATAAATGAGGTTAGAAACCAGGTCAACTAAAATAAAGATAGGTTGCTTGGTGATAATACCTTCTAATTTCACCACAAAGGCTTGGTGGTCTGCTTGTCGATTTTCTACAACAACATAAATACTCGACTACATCATTGACTATAGCTACCTCATGTACATTATACACCCTCTTATTGTCATGCTATCTGTGGGGATAATCCCTCAATAGGCGTGGTTCTCCACATCCCCAACATTGCAAAGGTCCTTTATTGGGATCCTCTTCTCTTTCTCTCACTTTATCTGCCGGTTTATTTCCACTTTGAGATGGAAAATTTTGTTGATGCACACTACAACTAGGTTAACCCAACTATGCACCTTTCCTAGCATTATTACAGGGGAATAACTTGAATCCCTTCTTCTGGAATCCACTCTTGTCCTTCCTCTTCTAGTCCCTTGAAGAGACTTGATTAATCTTAGACTGATCATAACAACACTTAGCCTTCCACATAGTGTCCTCCAATGTCTTTAGTTTATCAAAATCGATTTGATCCTAGTAGGACTGTGGAAACCCACTAAAAAAACGTTGTACTCTCCCCTTCTCATCCTTGAGATAGGAGACATACCTCAACAACTCCATAAACCTTTTGGCATATGCATCCATGGTAAGTTGTCCCAATTTATTCTCATGGAATTCCTTGACCTTGTCATCATAATACTTCTCTGATCAATATGCCTTTCGAAAATATTTCTCAAATTTCTTCCAAGTCAGTTTTCTTTCCTTTAATCCCTTGATTTCCTTAAGGTATTCCCACCAAATGGAAGCTACTTCACTCAGGTTGACAATGATAATCCTCGCCTTAGTATTCTCAGAGTAATTGTTTACCCTCAACTACTTATTCAAACCAAAAAGCCATGCTTCAACTTCCTCTCCTTTCTTTATCTCTCCATCGAGGGTAGACGACTTAGCCTTCTTGAATTCTTTAGTTAAATAAATATGAGAATTCTCCCTCTTCTTCTTCTCCGAGACACTTGACTCCATGCCACTACTAGACAACTCTACCGAGGCAGTCTTTCTTCTAGATGACCTTATGGAAACATTTCCACCCGATCTTCCCTTCTTTGCATCCCAATGCCTTTTTCTGGAAGAAATATTTCCCACATAATTGTGATCCAATCCATGATTCTAGGCATCAGAAGGGGTTTTCAACCTCTCTGACTGCTTCAACTCTACAATTCTAGGGCCTTGTTGCAGAAGTTTCTATATTTTAGACTACCTTTGCAGTAGTACTGCATTCAACTCTTCCTGTTCAACTTGAGATCTCATAAGCCTCTCATTGTTTTCCTTTGTATTTCTAACATTGGCGATAAAATCTAGAGGGGTTTCTCTATCCCACTGGCCATCAGATTCCTCATCTATGAGGTACAAGGTGTCATCCATAATGTGTTGTACCATTCACCTTTTGTTCCTTTCAGTACATTCTACATGTTGAAACAAAAACTATCTTGGTGAAGGCTAACTCTCACCCACATACCGATCAACGACTCTCATCAATCCTCAAACCTTTATCATTGTTGGCACCTCTATGGGATTCAATGCTCACCTCACCAACTTTCCATTCCCCAACGATGATTCATACCACATATATGGTCCATATATCATCGAGATCTCTCCCAACAAATCGATGGTCCTCGTTCAATCTCCAGGACTTTGGTCGTTGTTGAACTTCTCATAATTCCAAGCATTAGATCATCCTCCGATGACCATGCCTTTTCAACGAAGGGTTGAGATCCACTCACCCTACTAAATCAACGAATACAAAATTTCTCTACTTAACTCTGGTTTCTTCCATTGGATAATGTTACGACTTGGGGACTTAGCCAACTTTCAATACTCTGACAGGATCGATATAGGTCTCTAAGAATATGCAAACCCTCTGATCCAGATTATTTTTGGCACGAAATGAGAGTGGAGATATAATAAAGAAATGCACAGAGATATTGCAGATATTCAATAATATAACAAAAATGTATCAGAGATGCATTCATAAACACATATATACAGTAATACATGATTTATATTAATCAAAGAAATGTACAGAGACTGTAAAAATACAGAGTGAAAGACTCGCTAGAATGGTGGCAGGTTATCTCTGAGAAGAGATGTGACAGTTACTCGCATTCGCAAGAAGATGGTTACAATGAGGCTCTGAAGGCCCTTTTACAATAAATGGGAATGCCAAAATTCCTAGACATCCAAAAACCTAACCCTAGGAGATGAAGCGCCAAAATTCATGTGGGTCCCGTTTGGGTAAGTTGGTGCATCAACTTCCCGAGGTCGTAACTTTTGCATACGATCTTCGTTTTAGGCGTATAATAGCTCGTTGGAAAGGTATCATCGAGGAGATTCATTTTGGGGGATCAATTATTCCTTCGTCTATAACTGAGAACCTTTATCTCTAAAAACCTTCATTTAGGCCCTCAAAATGGACCCGGAAGTTAAAACTTGCTAAAAATAGTAAATTGCCAAAATTGCCAGAAAGTCGTTTTGAGCCATTTGGAAAAGGTGGGTGGCCACTGATATCCACCTAGATCACCCTCTAATACCATCACTAACCTCTCGACTTTATAAAAAGGAAGATCTTGCATATCTTGCAAGATTTCCACATAGAGATCACAAATACTTTAGGACTTAAGGCCCTCCATCCCTCACATGGATCCCTTCGACAAACATGATACTCAAATCACTGGTTAAATGATGTTTTTATCCATGTCCCACAAACTTTCCTCTAAATCCATAAGTTTAACAAGGTCACATGCTGTCCTTACTTGTTCTTTTTCGTGATTTATCAGATCAACTAAGAACCATAGAAAACATATTCCCATCTCTCAAGATTTAATTCATTGATCATAAGAAATTAAATTTCCCATTGAAATTAGACAATACTTGTTTATAACATTTAAACATAATTAAACAAATCAAGTTATACACTTATCTGATCAAGTGAAATTTCCAATACCAATAGACTGAGAGGGGATGTGTTTCCTCACAATATTAGGTCATACTGTAGAGTTCCTTCCTGCATTATGCCACCCCTGTGCCAAGCCATGATATCACAAGGGGAAATGATTCACCTAGTTTCCAAACTTAAGATGATCCAGGAAGGTTATTCTCCTTCCTCCTATGACAAAAACATAAGTTTCCCCCTTCCCATTGAGCTTAGGGTCTCTATAGGTTTATTAGGTGGTTTCTAAACTAGATTTCCTCTGCACAAGGGAGTCCCTTCGTTTCTAAACAGTCCCTCAGTAACCTCCCCTTACCTATGCCAGTTTCTCTCTAGTAAGCACCAAGATGTAGCCCATTATTTCTCTAGTCTTGATCTGGGTCTTCTCTACTTCAGGGTGATTAATCTGAAATTGGAAAAGTTTCCTAGTTTCTTCAAGGAAAGTTTTCCATTCTCTTTTCCTCTTCAATATGTTCTTATGAACACCTCTACTCACTGCACCCTTGTGCTCTATGGGTATGTTGTTCACTGGTTCTATCTCAGGTTAAATCTCTTTGTTCCTATGTATGTGATCCTTTTTCTTCTTTAATAACCCCCCTACTTGTTGAGTGTCTATCCCAATAATGTCTTGTTTGTTTTCTTTGGTGGCATGTTTTCTCAGCTTTGGTCTCTTCCTCATCCAATCTTCTTGGGATTCCGGTCGTGGTCCTCCTGCAGATGAAACCTATAGTTCACAATTACCATTCTGAAGGGGAAAATCTGTGACATCTTGTTGTCAATTCATTACGTTGGCCCTTTCCTCCTTCAAGAGATCAATCCATAAATAACTCTTAACTATTCAAACCACTTATGTGACCTCCATTACTAGTCATATGGCTCCAGATAGATCAGATACATTGGAAGGTATAAATTTATGCTTAGCAAGAATAATTTATCTCATTAAACAAGCTTCCTATTTTCTTCATTAAAACAACTCATCTTTACCTTACCCAACCACTCAATCAATCCTTTCTTCATCAATTTCCACTTGTGTATCATGGCTATTACTTTTCAAGGTTGTTCCCTCTCAATTAATGATTTTGGTGTTTTCATTAAATCAAAACATGATTACATGCTGCACAGACATAAGTATATGAAGTCTTAGCATAATTACAAGCTTGGGGGAAAACTGTTGAAATAATGTAACTGCGAAGAGCATTCTTATTATTTTGTTATTGAATTAAATCCCCATTGTGGATTAATCATGTCATTATGATTATTTTTATTATTAGATTAATCCCCATTGAGGATTAATCAAGTTGGTAATTGTATAAGGACCAAATCCCCTTTTGCGGATCGGTCATCGGACAATTATAATGTGCAGAATAACAAGTCAGCCCCAACAGTTATAATGAAAGGGCCAGATTTAATTATTGGTGGATTTACCCACCCAGTGTGAGAGGTCGACCCTGCCAGATGGTGACTCTTCACACGTGCCAGATTGATATAAATAAGAGGCTAGCGCCTCACTTC
>SNQJ01S0273223.1:0-11581 GCA_010110895.2 Picea sitchensis
GAAACACTCAGGGAGTTGGTGCTTCCTTCTAGTTGGTGCTAGAGAAACCAGGGAGTTGGTGCTTCCTTCTAGTGGGTGCTAGAGAAAATAGAGAGTTGGTGCTCTCAGCAAGTTGCAGCTTACAAAACAGAGGTTGTATCCTCATTATGAGTTGGTTCTCATGTGTATGATAATGTAAAGAATGTAACTATTACTTATCAATATAAAGGAAAAGAGGTTTTTACCCTTTATGGGTTTCCTCAGGAAATATCTGTCTCTGTGTATCACATGTGTGTGACTGATGTTGAATGTGCCTTTTTTTATCTCTTTGCATTATTGCGATCATCATTGAGTTCCTTGTAAATATTTTAAAAGAAGCATAATTGTTTAAGACCAGTAACAATTCATTCACCCCCCTCTCAGTTGTCCAACAAAATAGAGGTTAAATGTGAGATTACAAATCTCTTGCACTAGAAGAGATAGAATAATTTCAAGCACCCTAGAGAAATCAACTAGAAAATCATGTCGTGAGGGTCGAAGGCTAAATTTCAAGTGCCTTGGTGCTTATCGGGAGATAAAGAAGAGATAATTTCACCCTTGAAAGGCTTAATCCATATTTGGAAAAATAAAATAATTTATCATGAGAAAATGTCCCAAGAATCAAGCGCTAGTGAACATGCGGGCCTAATCATCCAACAATTAAAAGTGATCCTGACCTACCATGGTCCATGGATGATTGATGTCGCATAGTGAAAGTGCATGGGAGATAACATATACATGGGGTGCAATGGAGGTTTTAGGAGCCACACATTGAAGAGTAAATGGTGTCACTCGACAAGAACATGGAAGGTAAACTGCTCGCCTTGGGTTGCAATAGTAGTATTTCAGGTTTTTCTAGCTTCCAAATCGCCCACTCAGCACACACTTGTCCACTCATTTACCACCACATGAAACTGATGTAGCATTTCACCTGGGGAACCTTTAACAGTTAGAGATATCTTGGAACACCAATAGGGCACTCTTCATATTCATTTAGAATCTTCCACGTACATAAAGAGAGCCCATTGGAGTTTCTAGTTAGCATATCAAACTCAGTTTCATGAAGACTGACCCATAGGAACCTCATCATTGACATGGACCAATAGGAAACTTCCACATGTATGTGGGACCATGATGACATCAACATGATGTCACTCAAAATTTCATGCCTCCACCCACACTTTCAAAAGAATCAAGCCATTGGGAAGGAAACATGTGTTCATAGAAAGGAACGAGGAAGAATATTTCAAGCAAGTAATGGATACACTTGTTAGCACCATAATTCACCTTTGGATTGCAGCAGAGGTAAGCCCAGTAGCCATCAGTTGGTATGTCACAATGAATAAATTTAAAGGGGGTCTAATGGATGTAGACTCAGGATTATATCACTTGAACTCATAAAACTGGGTTGGAATGCACAGGCAAGTGAGGTCTCAATCCAAATTCAGTTAGTAAGTTGTAGTAAGGGCGAGTAAGGGGAAGAACTTGAGGAAAATGAAGAGGTCTACTACAGACATCCGGTCTTCCAACAACCTATAGGAGAAAAATAAATAAAAAAGATCCTCTTGGATTCGAAGTTTCATATACTGAAGTATATTTAAGAAACACGGTCATAACAACACAATGATCAAACATACATCACAATGTAGCTACAACAACTCGACTGGATCATCCATTCTCGAGCTCTTCAATGTAAGAGGAAAAATACAACACAAGAAACTGATTCAAACTAGTTGTGATGTCATTGTTATCAAACCTACATCACAAAAACATAACTACCCTCGACTGGATCATCCATGATCGATTGTTTTAACAAAGTTGTTATAGAGAGATGAAAGGAAACTAAATTACATTAAACAAGAAGTCTTAGATACATATAAATAAATACAGAACTAGAGGCTTCATTAAAACATTGCAATACTAGAGTGTAGCTCAACCATCGACCCTAACAAAATATGAGGAAGACTCCTATATACTCAGAGGAAAACTATGGAAGCATGCTCGAGTCTCTGTATTGAAGGCATTATGTATGCATGCTTCCTGGAAGACTACGCATGAAGTCTCCTATTAGAAGTGATCTCTGTCAGACACAATCATGCTTTAGGAAGGTTCTATAGTTGAGCTGACTTGTTGACAGTCCTTTATCAGGATTTCCATTTATGGTGGAAACGATGTTCAACCACCACCTACTAACTTCAATAATTGATTCATCATGATCGAGAAGGCTCGAGTCGGCACTACACCTATGGAATTTGGCGGCCTCTATATTCTACCATCTAGATCTAATTTGGATGTTGCGGGGAGGTCTGGAAACAAACGTGGCCTCTAACGAAGTGACTGGTGCACTTGGCATGGAATAGAGGATGAGAGATTGGCCATTTGAGTAGCAGTGGATGGGAATATGAGACTGCAGATAGCGTGGGGGCCACACAAGCGAGAGATGAGGTGTAATGGGATGGAGGTGATGTGGAGCAAGAAGATGACGAGGAGGCAGAGGGGAGGTCACGAGGTGCTAGGTAAGGGAGTGGGGACCCAACATAGGTGGAAGTGGCGTGGAGCGAAGTGGTATAGGTGGTGGGAGATGAGAAGGGGAGATGCAACAGGCGTGACACTGAGTGGAGGATAGGTTCTAGAGAGACAACTATCGGGCAACCACTTGTCAACCTAGGATAGGGCGTTATATGCAGATGCACATATTGGGGCTGCAAAAAGTGGTTTGACTCTTCACCTCTTTTGGGCCCGATATGTGTCTCTGATTGACACGTTGCTTCTCCACAAAAATATGGTTTCAAACCCGACCCGCCCTTCAAATTTTAATGTCCATGCATGTTTGGGCCTCGATATGATCAACGACTGTTGATCTGAGGGAGAGGTGAGATCTAGTCGTGTCGGCTACTTTTGGTGCCTCCTCCAAAATTCTATCTGTCTGCTAACTTTGGAGTCCTTCCAGTCTATGTTTAGAGGTAGCACCATAATGAACCTGTGTAGGGGGGAAAAAACACCATTGTAATTTTCCTTGGCCTTCTTTGTGCACTGATGGCTGTCACATGCACGCTGGAATGATAATAATAATGTGCTAACATTAGGCTCCATGGGGGATGGAATGCTCCCTGTGAGATGCCAATAACTCGCAGCTTCAGTAGCCTTATTGTTGGGTTGTGGATTCATTCTCTGAGATATTCTATCGAATATAACAAAGTGACAATTTAAACTACCCTGCTTACAAACATAAAGTAAACACACATGCTTCTAATGGAGCTTATTTATGTACAACACCTAAGCTAAATGATTTTTCTTTTCAGTAATGGAGAAAACTTCCACCATAGACAGTCAATTAACCCCCTAACTGAAAGCATGTTTATTTTGTCACTCATTAATACAAAATAATGAAATTGTGACAACCAAATGACTAAATTTTCATTTCTCCTCCTCGTAATGGAGGAAAGACAAGGCATGGAGGTTTTTAAAATATGGAAAAAATGCAACTCCATGTACTCCCTTATAGGTTCATAGAATAAGTGACCAAACCTGAAAAATTGGTAATAGAAAACCTTCTCTGCTTTATAGTTTCCCATCTCTGGCTGAATGTTTGTGGCAAGCACAGGTGAGTGAAAGGTTGTTGTGGGATTTCGCTCCACTTCTCCTTTGTATGCTTCTATGACCTCCTATATATAAATGGATGGCTCTATATCTCTACCATGTTTCTCTTGGAAAAATATTTCTCTTTCTCTAGAAGGTTGGAAGATAAGGCCTTTCCCTTCAGAAAACACCTCAACATCTTCATCACAAAACACATGCAGCCCATCAAGCTCCAACCTAGGGATCAATATCTCATCATCATTGCATGGGTCAGTAGTAGGTTGCTCATATCTAGGCTCCAAAGAGGAGATGAAATGCACCTTTAGCTCCTCCTTTTCTTCTTCATGGCACTCCCAAGAATCAGATTCACAATCATAATAAACAAGAAACATGGAAAAATTATGCTCATCGTCTTCCTTGTTGGGATATTTGCTAAAATTTGGTTGCTCTAGGTTAATACTCAACATCACTACTTCACCATGAGTAGGGATGCTAAAACCATTCGCTTATAAGAGTGGGATATCCTCTGCATCTTCCTCATAAGAAAAGTAAACAACATTTACCTCAGCCCCATATCCAAGAGAAACATCTACTCCAGAAAACATTTGCTCATAGACATCATAATTTTCAAAAGAGACATGTTCATCTTCATGAACATCTAGAAGAAAAAATACATCTGAAATGATGCCAAATGTTTCTGCGGTACAACCATCATGTTGAATATCATCCAACACCTCTATACCTGTATAGAAAATGTTTTCCTCCACAATAAAAACTTCATCACAAATATGGTGTTCATGGCTAGCAAAATCTTCATGAAACAAGGAAAACTCATTACAACAACTTTCATAAAGACACTCAATTGGAAAATAATCTTTACAAAACAAATTGAAAGCTGCATGAAATATGTGCAAAGATTCGATGCTTGCAACGGGAAGAGATCGACACCAATCAAGAGCATCTTCTTTCAATGAATATCTGAAAACATAGAAAACAAGATCCTCTTGAATTCAAAGTTTCACGCAATGAAGTATATTTAAACAACAAAATCATAATAGAAAAATGATCAAACATACATCACAATGAAGCTACAACAAATCTACTAGATCATCCATGCCCGAGCTCTTCAGTGTAAGAGGGAGAATACAACAAAGGAAACTAATTAAAACTAGTTGTGATGTCACTATGATCAAACCTACATCACAAAAGCATAACTACCCTCGACTGGATCATCCATGCCTGAGTGTTCTAACACAGCTGTTACAGAGAGATGAAAGGAAACTTACTTACATTAAACAAGAAGTCTCAGATACATATACATAACCAAAGAACCAGAGGCTTCATTAAAACTTTGCAATACGGAAGTGTAGCTCAAGTATCAACCCTAACAAAATATGAGGAAGACTCCTATATACTTAGAGAAAAACTATAGAAGTGTGCTCGAGTCTCTGTATTGAAGGCATTACGTCTCCATGCTTCCTGGAATACTGTGCATGCAGTCTCCTATTAGAAGCGAGCCCTGTCAGACACAATCGTGCTTCAAGAAGTTTGTGTAGCTGAGTCAACTTGTTGACAGTCCTTTCTCGGGATTTCCATTTATGGTGGAAATGATGTTCACTCACCACCAACTAACTTCAATAACTTCTTCATCGGGATATAGAAGGCCCGAGTCGGCACTGAACCTGTGGAATTTGATGGCTTCTGCATTCTACCATATGGATCTAAGTTGGATGTTGCAGGGAGGTTTGACAGTAGACATGGCTGCTAACGAAGTGATTAGTGAACTCAGCATGGAATAGCGGACAGGATATTGGCTAGGTGAGAAGTCGTGGATGGGAAGAGGAGACTGCGGATAGCGTGGGGGCCACACAAGAAGGAGTTGAGGTGTAATGGGATGAAGGTGATGTGGAGAAAGAAGATGATGCAGAGGTAGAGGGGAGACCATGAGGCACTAGGTAAGGGGGTGAGGACCCGACACAGGTGGAAGTGGCGTGGAGAGAAGTGGTACAAGTGGTAGGAGATGAGAAGAGGAGATGCGACAGGCATGATGTTGAGTGGAGGATAGGTGCCAGCGAGACAACTGTGGAGTGACTACTTGTCGACCTGGGATAGGGTGTTATACACATATGCGCATATCGGGGCTATGAAAAGTGGTTTGACTCTTCACCTCTTTTGGGCCCGATATGCATGTCTGATTGACTCGTTTCTTCTCCGCAAAAACATGGTTTCAAACCCGTCCCGACCTTCAAATTTTAACGTCCATGCATTTTGAGGCCCCGATATGATCAATGACCGTTGATCTAAGGGAGAGGTGATAACTGGGAGCACCGAATACTTTTGGTGCCTCCGCCAAACTTCTATTTGTCTGCTAACTTTGGAGTCCTTCCAATCTTTGTTTAGAGGTAGCACCGTAATGAACCTATGTAGGGGGGAAAAAACACCATTGTAATTTTCCTTGACCTACTTTGTGCACTGATGGTTGTCACTTGTGCGCTGGAATGATAAGAACGGTGTGCTAACATTAGGCTCCATGGGGGATGGACTTCTCCCTTCGAGATGCCAATAACTCACAACTTCAATATCCTTATTGTTGGGTTGTGGAGTCATGCTCTGAGATATTCTATCAAATATAACACAGTGACAATTTACACTACCCTGCTTACAAACATAAAGTAAACACACATGCTCTTAATGGAGCTTATTTATGTAGAACACCTAATATAAATGATTTTTCTTGTCACTAGTGGAGCAAACTTCCACCATAGCCAGTCAAGTAACCCCCTAGCTGAAAGCTTGTTTATTCTGTCATTGATTAATACAAAATAATGAAATTGTGACAACCAAATGATTAAATTTTCAATGCTCCTCCTCATGCTAGAGGAAAGACAAGGCCTGGAGGTTTTTAAAATATGGAAAAAATGCAACTCCATGTACTCCCTTACGAGTTCATATAATAAGTGACCAAATCCTCAAAATTGCTAATAGAAAACCTACTTTGCTTTACAGTTGCCCACCTCTGGCTAAATTTATGTGGCAAGCACAGGTGAGTGAAAGGTTGTTGCAGGCTTTTTCTGCACTTCTCCTTTGTCTTCTCCGATGACCTCCTAGATATAAATGGATGACTCTATATATCTACCATGTTTCTCTTGGAAATATCTTTCTCTTTCTCTAGAAGGCTGGAATATAAGGTCTTTCCCTTCAGAAAACACCTCATCATCTTCATCACAAAACACAGGCATCCCATCAAGCTCCAACCGAGGGATCAATATCTTGTCATCATCACATGGGCCAGCAGTAGGCTACTCGTATCTAAGCTCCAAAGAGGAGATGAAATGCACCTTTATCTCCTCCTTTTATTCTTCATGGCTCTCCCAAGAATCAGATTCACAATCATAATAAATAAGAAACATGGAAAATCTATGCTCATCGTCTTCCTTGTTGGGATATTCACTAAAAGTTGGTTTCTCTAGGTCAATACTCATCATCACTACTTCACCATGAGAAGGGATGCCAAAACCATCTGGTTCTAAGAGCGTGATATCCTCTGCATATTCCTCATAAGAACAATAAACAACCTCTACCTCAGTCCTATATCCAAGAGAAACATCTACTGTAGAAAACATTTACTCATAGACATCATAATTTTCAAAAGAGACATGTTGGTCTTCATGAACATCTAAAAGAACAAATACATCTGAAATGATGCTAGATTTTTCTGCGCTACAACCATCATGTTTAATATCATCCAACACCTCTACACCTTCATAACAAATGTTTTCCTCCATAGTAAAAACTTCATCACAAATATGGTGTTCATGGCTAGCAAAATTTTCATGAAACAAGGAAAACTCATTACAACAACTTTCATAAAGACACTCAACTGGAAAATAATCTTTACAAAAAAAATTGAAATCTGCATGAAAAATGTGCAAAGAGTCGATGCTTGCAACGGGAAGAGATCAACACCAATCAAGAGCGTCTCCTTTCAATGAATATCTAAAAATATTAATATGAACATCTCCATGCATGATATGTCGTTTTTGAATAAAATCATGAAAATAGAGCAAGTGTTCAGCTGGTACCTCCCCTTCTTTTCCTTGAAATTCAGGAAGGCCACATTCCCACTCTTGGCTACTAGGTAGTGGTTTAGGGAAAACAAATATATTTGAAAAATCACAGAAAGAAAACCTCTGAGGTAAGATTTTGTCCATTTCAAACCAGTGGATTTTCCTCAGTGGAGTCACCAGGTGCACAGTTGCAATCTTTGATGTACTAATTCCTCATGCACCTTCAGAACCAGTAAGATTTGACATTCAATCCCAAGGAAAATCTTCAATTTGTCCTCGACAACGGCGCCAGAAATGTTAGCACCATAAGTCACCTCTGGATTGTGGCAGAGGTAAGCCCAGTACCCATAAGTTTGTATGTCACAATGAATAAATTTAAAGGGGGTCTAATGGACATAGACTTGGGATTATATCTCTTTGACTCAGAAAACTGGGATGGAATGCATAGGCAAGTGAAGTCTCAATCTAACTTCAATCAGTAAGTTGTAGTAAGGGTGAGTAGGGGGAAGAAATTGAGGGAAATGAAGAGGTCAACTATAGACATGCGGTCTTCAAGCAACCTATAGGGGGAAAACTCAGAAAATAAGATCCTCTTGGATTCAAAGTTTTAGATAGTGAAGCATATTTCAGAAACACAGTCATAATAGAAAAATGATCAAACATACATCACAATGAAGCTACAAAAACTCGACTGGATCATCCATGCCCGAGCTCTTCAGTGTAAGAGGGAAACTACAACACAAGAAACTGATAAAAACTGGTTGTGATGTCACTATGATCAAACCTACATCACAAAAACATAACTACCCTCGAATGGATCATCCATGCCCGAGTGTTCTATCACAGTTGTTATAGAGATATGAAAGGAAACTGACTTACATTAAACAAGAAGTTTCATATACATATACATAACCAGAGAACTAGAGGCTTCATTAAAACTTTACAATACGGAAGCATAGCTCAACCATCGACCCTAACAAAATATGAGAAAGACTCCTATATACTTAGAGAAAAAATACAAAACGATGACCCACCTACACAATCCCTCCCCTTGGGATAATATAATCAACCATCTTGGCTACATACGCTGGGAGAGTGAATTTTGCATTTTTCAAAGGAGATAATGTCCTTCTCTGGTATCATTATCATATATCTGATAACCAAAGGAAATTTGGGAATCTACCCTAAGGTGTAGTTGTATCAATTGTCTAACCATTTGTACAATATTGAGGTAGAGGATCCGAAGAGTTGAGAAACAGTACTTTTCATTGATGTGTGGTGGTTGCTGAGAGGAAACAGTTAGACGTCCTTTTAGCCAATTGATGATCTCAACTATCCAAATTTTGTATAGGTATAGTATAGAAAAAAAAGTTCCTACTAAGCCATCTAGAAAAAATGATCTGGATTATGTTGAGAACGAAACGAGACAAAAAAAATATAGCATAGAACACAAAAATACAGTGAAACCCAACTTCTATTAATGAATAAGATAGAAAAACACTGTAGAACAAAAACTGGTAGAATGGGGTAGCTTATCTCTCAAAAGAAAGATATCTTGGCTACACTTCATTCACAACAAGCTTCACATCACACTACATTGCATGCTTAAAGGGCCTCCTTCACCTCAATTATATTTGAGAGAGTGAAAGGAGAACAATTCACATGATGTGTGTGGGATAAATTAATCCAAGTTTATAAAATACCATAGGCATGTAAAACACTAGGACTTCCCTAGTCGTCACCCATCCTAGTACGACTTTATCTCCAGCACGCTTAATTGTAGAGTTATAATGGGATGAGATGCATTAACACTACGTTGTAGGCATGTACATAATATCATTACATGATGTCTGTAATTAACAAATGAAGATGGAATTACATTCCATTCCCCATCAAAAGGGTGAATATCATGGTTTATCAAAACCATAGGCTCGAAATGTTGATTCAGTGGAAAAGGTGGATGACCACCGAGTTTTACCTGAATCATTCCTCCTATCTTAGGAAGAAATGGTCCTCATTGCGTCAAGTTACCTCGAGAGATGAGGAAAATTATGATGAATATGAACCTTGGTGAGCCACTTTCCTTTTTGAAGTAGAAGGATGTCATGAACTTGATGGAGGTGTTGGATATGGCTACACGATCTACCTTGGTCTGAGTGTGGGAGCACTTTTTCAATGAAGGTGCAACATGAAGATATATATTACTAGGGGATAATGGTTGGCACCCCAAGCACACCTGAAAATTTTTGTGTCCAATAGAGCTATGTTGAACATATGGAAGACTTTCATGCTCTTTGTGCTCCTCTACAATATTTTCGACCTACTTCTATTGGACATAAGCATATTGGGTCGAGGCTATAGTGGTTGTAATGAACTTATGTTCACTCTTTGACTGGATTGTTAAGAGGGAAAACTTTTTGGTATGAGAGATTACTTTACGACATTTTTTCTGAGATAAATGAAGTGGCAGTAATCAGAGCTACCTCTGGTACCCTGTAGAGATGACATACCAGAGTAATAATGATACTATAGGGCTGAGACTCATAGATAGCATGAAATTTACATGTATATGGTTGTCCTAAAATAATATCACATAATTCAAGTGGGGAAACATCACACAGTACCTCATCCTTAAAGGGATTGATGCCATAGGAAATGTGGCACTATTGGTTGACATGGATGTCTCATCCCTGGCTCAAGCATATGATGGTGTATGTTTGGGGGTGTGTTATTGATGGAAACTTCAATATCTTGACAACCTTGGATAAGATCAGGTTCTTCTAACTCTCATTTTCAACAATGAAATGTAGTGGGGTCCCCTCTACCCACATTTGTGAGTGGAAGAGGCACTTCCCCTCCTCAATCTCCTCTAGTTGTTCTAGTTGTATTTTTGTGGATGTGATGGTAGCATTGGGTTCTACATCGATGATTTTTTTCTCTTTAGTATGCTCCAAATCAAAGTCTGAGTCAGGTTTTGATTCTTTTTCTTTGAGATCGACCACCAATGACTATTTTGAGCGACAGTCATCAGTGTTGTTCCAAGGTATTTTTTGTAACTCACACCACTTTCTGGTGTCTTTCCTAAACTTCACTTTACCCTTATTTTCCTACGTCTTGGACTGGATATCTTGACATTGGCCTTCCTTGATGATATGTCCTTTGTTTTGTGAGTTAGGGTTTACTTTTCCATGCTTTTATTGTGGCATGTTTTCAAACTCGAACTGTCACTTACTCTGCTTCTTGAATTTCTAATCGATCTTGAACGCAGATCAATAAGCATCTCCCAGTGATGAGATGTCCAAGAAATCCTTCTTTTTTTATATGTACCTATGGAAACCACTATGATACTTCAAAAACAGGTGTTTATCGGAGTCTTTTATACCCAACTTTGAGAGAAATGTATGAAAGATGTTAGTGTACTCCAACTCTAACTGGTCTCTTGTCTGACGTAGATTCATCCATATCCTGTATTGGTCATCATAGTTTCCGACATAGTATAACTCCTCCTTTAGGGAATCTACAAAGGTCACCCAAGTGGGTTCTCTCTTGAATGGTATAGATTCATCTATGGTGTACCTCTCTCAATAACATTCCCACCAAGATCTGACATGGGGAAGGGATTTTTGGAGAATGAAGGTGATATTTTCACTGTCAAAATGTTTTGGACAAAGTAATAAACTTCTAGAAAATTCAACCATTTTTCTAGATCATTTGCATCTATATGGCCTTCAAATAAAGGGATATCAAAATTGACTTGTACCTTGAAGGGTGTCCTGTTAAGCCCTAATATTAGCTCATTACCCCTTAATTGGGGCATATTATATTAGTAATGTTATTTTATTTATGTCGTCTTTAGGCCATTAGTTGTAATTATACCTCCTAGTCTCCTATATATACCAAGGAGACATTTTCATTTT
>SNQJ01S0273224.1:0-11581 GCA_010110895.2 Picea sitchensis
TCGTATTGGTGGCTGCCATAAGTTTGCCAAAAGATCTAATTAGTTTATCAGTTTCCTAGTAGTGATGAATGGTTAAATGGTTCTTTTTGAGGGAATAGTACCCTGCTACACTCAGGAACGATGATATTTCAGTAGAATTGTTACTGTTGTGGGTTGCATGTTAGTATTTTAAAAAAGAAAAAAAAACCTCCCTGGTATTGCTAAACTCATCCCAGCCTGGATGCAGTTTCGTATTCACTGGGTGTTTGTTTTGCGTTTCTAGAATTTTCCAAATTGTGGTAGTCGCTGCCAGTTGAGTGTGTGATCAGATTGTGGCAGTTGTCCAGATCGTTCCTAAAAACCCAAATTTCAATCGTGTTTGACCTTACCAAAATTTGAAACCCCTCCCTGGCAGTCTGTGATTTATCCTGAGTGATTGATTGCTCTACCTTGTAATTCTGCATTTTCTTTTGAGAGATTTAGTGTTTTTCCCTTACAGTCTGCGATTTTTATCTAAGCGATTCCCGCTCTCCCTGGGTGGACTGTGGATTCCTAGAGCTCCTTTATGCTCTTTCCTTACTAGATTCGTTCACTAAAAGCGCTATCCCCGCTCTTCTAAACCAACAATTTATGGATTTCCCCATAGAGGGTTTCCTATAGATATCTGTCTACACGCTATCTCTTCAAGTGAGAACCCTGTTCTCAACTATTGTCCACCTCGTGTGCCCGGGAGTGGAGGCGATCCTGTCAGCAAAGTCCTTCAGTAGTGACTTATTAATTCGCGTACACCCTGAGTGGGTGTACCTAGCTCCTTTCCTCCCCTTTTAAACCCAAAAATAAATCGATTATGGACTAAAAGAATGGCCATAAAGATTCAATATTGGTAGGCATAGTCAACCTTGGTAGCGAACCATCGGGTAAGTCCTTGGGTTGGGGCATTGGGGTCACTCTATATTCACCTAGTGCTCGCTGGGTACCATGACCATTGTTGGAAGAAGGCATGGTCATCACTGTTGTTCCTGAGTTTATACTTTAAGGCTCTAAAGTATACCGTCAAGGCATCCAAAAAGATAAAGAGAATTAAGGGGTAAGAATCAATTATGTAGAGTAAATCAGAGTTGGTTTCTCAACTGTCTCTGTCTAGATTCCCATTGTTCTTGGATGCTGATCTCTCTCTCAATAACTACCCATGAGCGTTCTAATTCGACCCAGGTAGTTGTTGTTTGCAGGATTGTATTAAATAAGTTCAAAGCAATGTTATTTTGATCTTGAAAGCCAGGTTCGATGTTAGGCTGGCTATTATTTGGGACAGTCATGGGGAGTAAAATTTTATCGAATTATAAAATGTTTAAAGATTTGTTGCTTTAGTTTTGAGGGATGAAATAGAAAAGGAGTTTTTGAACTCAAAATAATAACACAATAATAGTAGAGGTCGTTTCCTGTACTTGAAACAACTTTAGAATAGTAAAATGATAAAAAAAGTAACACTGCTGAAAAATATGAGGCTTTAATCATGAAAGAATCTCATATCACAACAGAAGGAGGAGAAAAATGATATTTCTAATGAGGTATAAAATATAACCATCCAAATGACCTACAGGTCTTGAAACTGCTGATAGAAATCACAGAGGAAAAACCGTAAATGATTAGATAATCAAATAAATTCAAACTACAATAGAATTTTGAATTAAACTATAGCTGATCATTCATTAGAAAGACATGGAAAGAAAGATGTTGAAAAATATTGAAAATAGAGTAAAGGAACACATAGCTTCAAGTTGACAAAATTCAGAATCTCTTATGCATTATCTATATCATTATAAATCGGAAAACTTCTGATACAATTGACTCCCCAAAAAACCAAAATCCTTTTTTCAGTCTTGTGAAATTACATTTATACATGATCACCAATTTTTTTTTTTTCTGTTGGTGATTAACTAACTTCCAAAGACTAACGGTTACATGAATGTGAAATACTGAACTGTTTATATTTCTATCTTTATCTCTTTTGATTAATTTCGATGATGAAATTTTCAAAATAATACTTCATTTCTTTGTTGATGAAACACCTTCTTCTATTTTGAGACAATCAATACATTTTCCCAGGAGCTGCACCAACACCCTAGGAGCCTCTGGAATATCTTCCTCCTTAAATAGAAAGGATTTTCTCTGTAGTCCTGGTAGACGGTGATCAACTATCTGTCCTGTAAACTCAATAGCTTGTAACTTTAAATTCGGCTTCACCATCCACCTGTTAATCTGTGTAACAACAATTACTTTTATCTGTGAAATTTCTATTTGAATTTCATCCAGATTCTCTTTGAAATTTAATTGATGTCTTCCAATGTTGATTTGTCCCAATAACCCAGGACAATTGTCTCTTCCAATTTTCTACGAAGCCTTATCTAGAAGATCGAAAATTGCTTGGAAATCATTGTTAACCTCTTTGGTTATTCTCTTATTTTCGGCAAGGCTTGCCTCCCAAACTTTGAGTATTATATCCCCTTTTGATCTTCTCTGAAACATATAACCTTTGAGTCTTTCTGATCTCCTCTTTTGCTGAAAGAGTCACTTCCTTTTGAAAAGTGGTTCTTGCTACTTTTGCTTCCTTCTCCTTTAAGAGGATATTGTCGAAGGATTTGTTTGTCTCTTGAAAGTAATCTTGAATAATTTCTAGCTTAGAGATCAATCTCTGTTGCTTTTTTTCTATTTTTGCATGTATTTCCAATGCCTGGGCTTGGAAAGTTTCCATCTCTACCACTTGATTTTGGATTGAACTCATCTTGTTCTGTAATTGTTTATTTATTCCTTCTTGTTGTAGGACTTGTTCTTGACTGGCCTGTATCTTCATGTTTGCTTCGTTTAAGCTTGTTCTTAGTATTTGAATTTCCTGTATGTCACTAGTTTTGGCTCGTTCTATCACTTTGTTTATTTCCACACTGATACTTCTTTTAGTATCCCTTAATTGGCTTTGTAGCTGGGATATCATCTGGTCTTTATGTAGTAACCTAGTCGCCAAATTGCTTATAGAGTGTAAATTTGTTGATGTGAAGGCTCCCATCGTGCTTGCTATTTCTGCAGCGAATTCCCCTTCCTCGAGATTTTGTCCATCTACGATGATCTTATGCTTTTTTATCATCGTGTCTCCTCTTAGATGCATTTTCTGTTTCCAAATAGCCTTTCTCTTTTTACTGAAAAAATAATTGGATGAAGGAATTTCATCTCTAGAAATAGGTTCGAGATCACTAACATATAGAGCTCCCATTTGGGGGTTTCCATAGGTAGACTGCAATGGGGTCAAATAAGTAATAGGGCTTCCAAGATTCATCGATACCGCTCCTCCTATTTTTTTGGGAAAATTCTTAGGGACTTCTGGAGTTGTTTCCAACTCCTTTCCTTTCCGTGACTCTGAGTTCTTGATTTGTAGAACTTTTGTTCTTGGTGAAGGCATTTCAGTCTCCTTCAAACTTTCTTTTGTATTTGCTTTATCCTGTGCATCTAATTCAAAACCTGGGGGAGTTCCTTCCTTCTCTGGAGGGGGAGTCGTGTATTGACCTTGCAATATCTTCGGTAAACAACTTCACCTATGGATTTGGAAGGTCATAAAACCGGTCTGTAAATTAGGTGGCAATGCCCGTACTCTATTTAATACTTCCTCATAAGTTTTGACCTCTTTGAACATATCATCATGAACAGACCTTTCATGTTCATAAGATTTCATACCATAGTGTATTAGGTATTTGTTTACTAATTGATAAGGGTCATGCTTTCTGTGCTCAATATTTACCATTTTTATTTCTTCAGGCGCTTCTGTTTCCACCTTGGAATGGCCCAAGTTTAGTAACGAAAATTTCCCAATATGCACAGGGAAGATTGGCCAGGATTTCTTTTGAGCCGCCTTTAGCTCTATTCTAATGTCTCCTTTCACTATTTGGTGTGCTACCTCTCTCAATACCAGTCTGTCTGGGAGAAATTTTCGAAGTGCATGAGGAGGGACTGAGCACCCATAAACCCTGATGTAGGAGAAACTTTCTTTGATGAACCAGTCAGCTATTGCCCTGAGGTTTTCTGAGAATGTCTCAGAGATGCGAGGAGGATCAAAACCATAAATCATTTTATGCATTGGTATTATTATAAAATGACAAATTTCGTAAAATGAATTTTTTGCGTTTTCTTCCCACAGCTCTCAATGATACTCATGAATGGGTTGGGGGTAGGTTATGTTCCAGCTCCAATTCATCAGAGGGAACGGAGTCAAAAAACAAATGGTGTCCATTATGTATGCCATTATGTGAAAGGCCACCGGTTGACCTTGGGATTTTGCGTATTTGTAATTTGAAACCTCTTTGGCTAAGTTATCAGATAAAATGTTGCTCCAGTTGAAACTATACCCTTCTGATGCCTCCTCTAAAAGGGGTACCCCTTCTGCAGGAAAATGATAGGGATTCTTTTTGCCAAAGAGTCTGCCTAACATCATGGCTACACAAACCATGTATTCATTCAAAGATGTGGTAGCATAATTTCAGTGAGTGTCGGCCCTAAATTTTGATGGACATCTCCACCATCCTTTGATTAAATCGGGATAAGTCAGGTCTGCCTCGGTACACTCCTTCCTTTGAAATTCAACTATAAACTCGGCAATGTAAATATGTTTAGGATTGGGTGAGAGTTTTTACATTACTTGAATATGTTCAGGTCTAAACGAGCCAATAACGACCGATTGATCGTTTAGAATACTTCTCGTCAGAATATCAACCTTCTCTAGTGCCCAACTAATCATGTCATTGTACGCCACAAGACATGGGCATGCTGCAATCTTGTAAAGCTTAGATTCGGCTATGTCTTGAAGGTGATTCTTGGAATCATTTGGGGAATTTTTGATTGCATAGTACAAAATCTCATAGATTCGTCTCCAGGATTTGATCGAGCTGATAGTGTGAGGCATTGTGTTAAAAATGATATCTTCCTTTGGAATGCAAATCTTAGGTGCATCTCCACTCTTCTTAGTTCCTTTCTTCGGTACCATGACTTTTGTATCAGAATGAAAACCTGTCACAGAAGAGAGGTGTATGAGTTTACCTGAATGCGTCTTACACCTGATAGCATGAAATAGAATAAGTTGTGAAACACAGACCTTTAACTCTCTTTTAACTCATTTAATGATGAAGGTATTGACACAGCTGACAAGAACTTAATACATTGAATGCAGTAAATATTTCTGAGATACGCATTAGTGTCTCATAAATCATTAGTTATCCGTTATTAAAGTGGCCACATTTCGGCAATCCTAGATTCAAAATTCGAAAGATTTCATTCAATGGTACTGAAAATGAGAAAAAACCTAAGAAGTTTAATTATCGTTAATCGTGTTTTTAAAACAGAGTTAATTCATTTTAAATATTGATTATGGTTCGAGACATTGTGTTTCAGGGTTTTGGGGATCATGGATACATGAGGTATGTCATCGATAAACCCTGATTCTCGAAATTGTGAAATCACGATAAGATTAGGTTAGGCCTTAACTTCCGTATTAGTGAATTAATTAACCAGGATTTGAAATTAAATTCCATTCTTTCGGGGTTTCAAGAATCGTGGATACATGAGGTATGTCATCGAAAAACCCCGATTCCCGAAATTGCGAAATCATGCTAAGATTAGGCTAGGCCTTAACTTCCGTGTTAGTGAATTAATTAATCAGGATTTAAAATTAACTTCCATTCTTTCAAGGTTTCTGAAATCATCGATACGTGAGGTATGTCATCGATTAACCTCGATTCCTAGAATTGCGAAATCATGATAAGATTAAATTAGGCCTTAACTTTTGTATTAGTAAATTAATTAATCAGGATTAAAAACTAACTTCCATTCTTTCAGGGAATCAGGGATCGGGATTTCGTGATTTAGTATGTAAGGAAAATATATGGTTTGAGTAGACCCAAATCCCGAAAGGTTTAAAAATTTATTAATCAACTCCTTTAGGGTTTAAATTACCGTGATTTTTTAAAAATAACTTTTCAGAAAGCACGTCGAGATTTTTAAAACACTTTCGGTTTTTTGCCTTCGATTATTTAAAGAATAAAGCTTGTCGAGACTTCCGTACTGGGATTTTGGAAATGATAGCGAGGGTTATGCTTTATGAAAAGTCGAAACCTGATAAAGGAAGGTTTTAGTCTTAAAGATTAAAAACTTTAAAATTTGTTTCAACAATCACCTTAGTTTGTAATGGATCCAACTTATTACTACTTTGGGCGTTTTCTTTTTATCTTATGTCCTTATGTTTCCAAAATTCCAAGCAGAGAGAGCGCTAAATTCCAACTTCATGGAACCTTAAAGGAACCATAATGAAGGAACATTAAGGTTAAGTTATGATAATTTTTAAGAGTTTTACTTGGGTCATTGAAACGAGATGAGGTTACTTTTCATAATCATCGTGAAATGATAGTTCTAATAATTTTGAATAATCTTAACTTAAGACATTTTAAAAAGAGCCTTGTCTAGAATTAACTTCAACTAAATAGTTTTTTAATAGGATTATCAAGATTAATACCAAAGGTGTCGAGATTCATGATAAGAAGACTTCAAGCCATGATGGTTATTGCATTTTGTTATAGAAGATAAACCACGGAAGGCAATTTTACCACGATAATCCCATCTCTCACATGAAGACATTAAGTCGAAGGGATAATGGACAAACTCTTGGTGGGACGCTTTTAGAAAGGATTTTGTATTTATCGGAATTTTTTAGGAAACTTTTGGTTGTTCCATCAATTTTATAGCGAGGTGGATGTATGTGTTGGAAATTATAGTGAGGTCGATCTATGTGTTGGAAATTGTAATTACAGGTAGGTGAGATATTCACGTCTTCGCCGATTTGTCTATTAGTGAAAATCTGTTAGTAGCTGAAATGTCAATCAAACTGTCTCACAGTCTGCAAGTGCAAAGTCGCATGTCTACTCAAAATTTAGTCTGCAAACATGAGAACTATAAATGAAGCCGAATTCTATCTTCTCGAATTAAATTAAGTGATTGAAGAGTCAGTCATAGTTATGGTAGTGTTTAATGTTGAGTGGGTCTTAGATTCTGTAGGAAGTCTATATTAGTCTAAGTTATTTCAGTTAGTAGAGAGAGTGATCAATAATTACCAGCAACAGCTGAAGAATTGTTAATAAGAAGTATTTGAGTTGAAGCTCATTTTTTCATTGTATTATGTAATCCGAGCACATTGCACCAAAGTTCATTAATATCGAGTATTTTGTGTTTTGATAATTTTTTTTGTTATTTCTGAGTTTACATGCTAAGCATAGCATTGTTTTATTCCGCATTCAGAAATCATTTTATATAGTGTGTATATTCACAGTGTGCAGTAATCTGTGCAGTCTGTGCACTGCGCAGTGGTCTTGAGAACTCTGTCTCGTAGCCTGTTTGGTGTGCAATATTCCTAACTGCGTTGCACAGAGTATACTATGAAAATCTCGTCTGTAACATCCCCAAAAATAAATTGTTTTTAAGTTTGAAATTTCTTAGCAAATTATTTCCATTTTTTGGCAAATTCAAAATTGGAAAATTTTTGCCATTTATGGAAATTCTGAATTTCAAATTTAATTAATTGCAATTGATGATTATGACTATTGGGTAGAGATATGATTTGACCCAACTAACTATTTGACTATGACACTCTTATGAAACAAAATATTTTATAATTATTGTTGATGGACAAATGGAACAACCATGTTAAAATCAGCTGACCATGATTGACTCCATGAGTGGGGAACATATTGGAACTACCTCAGGGATGATTGTTACAAGTGGAAAATCCAGAATTAGGCCATTGGAATCCCCTAAAATTAAGATATTTGGAGAGGTGCAAAAATTCCCAAGGGGGAAAAAGACCTAGGCAAAAATGGCCTTTGATATATAGCAGATGGGAGGAGGCAGGACACTGCCTAATATGCTGGGAAAAGGGTAATTATATCTTTCTATTATGAACACTTATTTTCTGAGTGTGAGGCAAGGAGGAGTCACCAAAGAAGAAGGACTACTGCTGAGGGGAGTTCTGAGTTTTCCCTCATGGATTCATGGACAAGCTAGGGGGTCAATGGAGTGAGTGACATTGGTTGTTCCATTCTAAGGTTGGGAGGAATATGGCTGTTCCATTTGTTTTTCAATGAACTAGTTCAGGTATGTTCATCTACTCTTGTCTGGTTATATTTATATCTTTCTTTAAATGGATGTCAGAGTGCATCTATATATTGTTGGGTGAATTATTTTCTGTTGAATTTCTTTCTAATCAAGAATCATTTTTTATTTAAATGACTGAAAGAGAGTATAAATAGTATAACATTGTGTGATTTATTGTTGTGAGTTAAACTACGAATGGATGGAACAAAACATAAGATAAACCCTTGCAAGTTTTAATTTTTGTGCTTTGAATAAAACTGCATGTATATATATATATATATATATATATATATATACTCATTACAAATAGATTCGTAATTTTGTGAACATGCTAGCATACTTCTAGTATAAACAAAATAATTATATAAACAAAATCAGACCGATTCCATTTTCGGATCTTAGGAATCCTATGTGTACATAAGTATAGAAATTAAATCGAAGGAGTCTTTTACTGCATCCTTGACTTAGGAAATGTTGAAGGGTATACCAAAATGAAATAATTTTATATTCGCATATTACTGTAATAAGTTATACAGAGTAATAACGCCACTATAATATCGATGCATGGAAAAAATATAATGGAAGACAAATAGTATTACTAGTCTTAACAAGAGTTTTNTGAAGGGTATACCAAAATGAAATAATTTTATATTCGCATATTACTGTAATAAGTTATACAGAGTAATAACGCCACTATAATATCGATGCATGGAAAAAATATAATGGAAGACAAATAGTATTACTAGTCTTAACAAGAGTTTTGGTAAGATAAATAGAAAATAAAGAAAACAATTCAAATCTTTTAACGCAATAAGGTTCTGGAAATGAAATGCTAGAAGGGAAAAACCCCGATGAATTCAGGGAAACAGAAACACAGAACCCTTTTAATGTATATATACACGTTTTTGATAAGTTCGAATTATGATAGTTTTATTAACAAATAATAAATCATTTCAACCTCAGTGTGAGTCAGATAGTACTGAAATAAAAGAAATAATAGTTCTATTGACTACAATGAAGCTTTATGAACATAACAATACAAAAGTAACAAAACAAAATTCAGAGAACATACTTCTGAAAGTATATAGGCTGATATGCCTTCTTTATAAACAATCTAGGTAAATAAAGAACCATAGTACCATTCATATTAGATTTGAATTCACTATAAACCCTTGTATTTCGAATACAAGGTTACAAGAGAAGAATCATGTGATTTGAAACCTTAAGGTTTTGTTATACAAATCCAATCAGACCAAAAATAAAAAATGTGTCCAACCTTACACAATTACTGCGTTCTCTTCCAACAGTGAAATATGGACATGAAAATAGGATTTGGTCATTAACCAACCAATACAAGAAATCGGGATGGAAATTCACATCATAACGATAAAACTGGATGGAACCATGGTCTTCATTTCTAGATCTTGGAAAGCTAAGCCTGAAAATTACTATGCATGGAACTCGAATACCTTTTGCATGAATGGTAGGAACTGACATCTGTATTTGTGTGTGGTCGAAGTCCCTAGAAGGAATTACCATTTTAAACATTAGTAAAATACAATGAGACTAAGGATAATGAAAATTTCAATAGAATGATCAATGATAGTAATAATTTATTCCAGAATGACACTTAACTTATGGATTGGAGACCTGGTGTCCTTCCCTTGTCTCATTCTGGTTGGATAGATGTCCCAGGATGAAGGGAGGGTGGTCCAAGGAGTTTCTGATGGGTACCCTCGCATCAATAGGGTCCCATCATTAGTGTTGGAACCAAATCATATAATCAATTTCTTTATGAAATGAAACGAACAACAGTGCTAACATTTAAAATACAAATCGTATAAGACATACCATGCGAGAAGGTCGAAGGCATAGTGTAAATGTTAGACACAGAACAAATGCTATACACAAAAATTGAGATTAAAATCTTCCCTGAATTGATTGACTATACTTCAGGGGGTGCTTAAAAATCAAAAATAAATACAGAGTTAACCTCCTGCTGAATTTTACTAGACTTCAATGGCATAAACTACTTGCAGGCAAAGATAATGACAATAATAGACCTACTCAATTCAATAAGTTCTACAAACTCAACATTATATGTCGTAGGGTATTTTTAATGAATTGTCCAAAAAAACAGAAGTCATTTTTTTAGTGTACCAGACAAGAATGCAATAGCCATTAAGGAAGAATTATATTCTTAATGACCAGCTAAGGGTCTGATGAAAATATAGAAGGGTGGATTCATTCTTTACAAAGAGAAGAAATAAATGCAATAAAATATGCTATACACAGCGTGAACATTCAACTCGATACTAAAACCCTATGTAACCTCACAAGAGTTCAACATCGGGCCTCGACACACATAAACAGAGGGACCGTAAAGAATATCGATAATGAGGAAAATAACGAAAACCTAAGATTGTAAATACACACAAAAAAACTATGCAGGTGCAAAAATATCTGAATCAGAACAAGGAGGTGGAATGTCGAGACCTTCAGAACGATTGAGAATGAAACAACCAAATAATCCAACTTATCGAGGGAAGGGAAAAATCCAAAAAGTTACAAGGAATAACGATAAGGGGAGAATTAATTTCAAAATTATAATAAGAGTTATAGAACAAAATATTGCTTCGACTGTAACGAAAGTTCAAAGTTCCACTCTATTATTTAAATCACAGTAGCATATTAAACTTACCAAGGAAGACAGATAGAGTTGTTTGTTCCACCGGTTAACATCCTCCAAGTCGACAATATCCCCTATTGAGAAAATAACATGCAGAGCCATTTCAGAGGGCTTCAAAATGAAAATAGAAACTCACTGAACCCTAAGAGGAGATCTTTCTACATAATTAAAGGCTGAGGGTACGAAGGATGGTCTGGCCATGTGATGGGGCCAAGTTGGTGTGACTATATTGGAGGAAGGATTAGGTGAAAACCATCGAAGCTTGCACATCAGGACACCCTTCTTTCTGACAAGGACACCCTTCTTCCCATATCAAGAACACGTGAAGTTAATGACATTCCCTTCATGACACGACTAATTGGATCACGGTAATTACCAATGTTTCACTTTATTTAACTTATCGTTCAAATGAAGACTTCGTTGAGACATCACTTAGTTAAGACAGAGTTAAATGGGGATTAGTGTAGGATTTTGTTACCCAAACATTGATGTGAATGGTCACTAGAATATATTTAACCACTAATAATTCCTAAGGGAATCTATTTAATTATTTGGTCCATACCAAATGATGCCAAGTAACTTATGATAAGCCACCTATATTCTACTAAGGGGTATAATGTTCAGCCCTAATATTGGCTCATTACCCCTTAATTGGGGCATATTAGATTAGTAATGCTATTTTATTTATGTCGGCTTTAGGCCATTAGTTGTAATTTAGATTAGTAATGTTATTTT
>SNQJ01S0273225.1:0-11581 GCA_010110895.2 Picea sitchensis
ATACATTGAGGTGACTCTTGGTTTCATCTTCCAAGAGGTAGAGTCCGATGACTCTTGACATTCAACTACGACTTTTCATATTTCCCTAAATTAGCTGGCTTACAAAAAATTTACAATTATAACATAATCCCAATGATTAGGTATCTAACATTCCCAACAATCACAGGGTGTTTTTAATTCCAAGCATCTTTTTGAACTTTCAAACTTTTTATCTTCCAAACGCCCGTTGAAGGCGTGCACTGTTTTCTTGTTGAGAAATGTATTAGTTGAATGGTATTGGCCTCTACTTGATGTTGAATCAAATGGTACTTTTTGTTGATGTTATTGGTTTGATCATAAAATCTAGGATTCTTTGTCAATTTGATTGCAAAAGTGTTGTTAATCAAAGGGTGGGTGGCATTACTTGTTTCTCCTACAAATCCTCAAATATCTTCTTGAGCAACACAATCTCCTTTGTCACCTATGCAACAACGATATATTCTACCTCTATAGTGGAATCTTCTGAAATAGATTGTTTGTGTGATATCCAAGATATAGCATTTGATCCAAGACTCATGAGGTATACTGAAATTACCCACCTCCATTCTCCTTATCCCCATCAAAATTTGAATATGTATGTCCAAGTAGTTTGAATTCTTCCACTTTAGAGTATTTGAGTTCAAGGTCTTGATTTCCCTTCAAGTAATTTAGAACTCTCTTTGCAGCACATCAATGTCCTTCACAAAGGTTTTTGCATGAACCACTATAAAGTCCATCACACCCAAATGAAATGTTTGGCCTAGTAATAGTATGGTAGAATCAAGACTTCCCACAAGTTGTCTATATTTGCTTCCATCCTCAAATTCATTCCCTTCTTTTGATGTTATCTTCATGTTTTATTCTATTGGAATATAGAGGGGATTACAATCATCCATGCCAAATTTGTTCAACATTTCTCCAATGTAATTCTTTTGGGACATGAATACATACTTGATATTTTGTGTCACTTCAATGCCAGTAAAGTAGTAGTTAAGATATCCGATGTCAGTTATCTCAAACTTTTCTTCAATTATTTCTTTATGGATGTAATATATGTTTTATTATTCCCTATTATCAAAATATCATATACATACACAAGATATACAACGTTTTTCCAAATTCATTGACAAACAAAGTTGCATCATCAAGATTAAAATGCTTGAAATTGATCTTCAAAGATGTTGAGTTAACTTTTCATACCATGTGTGACATGCTTGATTTAGGCCATACAAATACGTTATGAGCTTTCATACCTTATGTTCTTTACTTTTCACAACAAATCCTTTTGGTTTAGACATGAAAACATTCTCTTTCAAGTATCCAATAACACTTTTTTCATGATTCGAAAGAATATTTTTGGTAGAAAATTGTTGTTAGTGACAAAAGTTTTATTTATTGATTTAATAACCAATTTTGAGTCTCCAATAACAATTAACCTCTTGTAGTGTCTTTCATCAAAAATTTACATACCCTAATAATGGGTAAGTGAGATGCCAACAATGAGTAACTCCATGGATTGAATTTTATTAATGTGAGTCATACATATATACATTGAGGTGACTCTTGGTTCCATCTTCAAGAGGTATGATGACTCTTGACATTTAACTATGAGTTTTCATTTTTCCCTAAATTAATATTTATAGATATTTTAGCTATATACCATAATCCCAAGGATTGGGTATCAACATTCACCCATAATCCGAAGGGGTGTTTGTGAAACCAAACATCATTCTAAATTTTTCAAAATTTTATCTTCCAAACGCTTTGGTGAAGATATGCGCGAATTTTTCTCACTTGTTGAAATGTATTGGATTGAATGGTATTTGGCCTCTACATGATATCGAATGAGATGGTACTTTGTGGTGATGTTCTTGGTTTGATCATGGAATCTAGGATTCTTCACCATTTTGATTGCAAAAGTGTTTTCAATCAAAAGTGGAGTAGCATTCACATGTTTCTCCTGCAAAATCCTATATTATCTTCCCGAGCCACAAAATCTCTTTTATCACCTATGAAATAGCCACATATTCTACCTCTATAGTGGAATCTGCTGGAAAAAAAAGTTTTCGTGATCTCCAAGAGATAGCCATTGATCCAAGACCCATGAGGTATCCTAAAGTAGATGCTCCATTCTCCTTATCCCCATCCAATTCTGAATATGTATTTCCAACTAGTTTGAAGTCATCCACCTTAGAGTATTTGTGTCCAAATCCTTGATTTCCCTTTAAGTACTTTAGAACTCTCTTTCTAGTGCACCAATGTCCTTCACAGAGTTTTTGCATGAACCTATAGGGATCCCATCTTCAAATGAAATGTTTGTAATGGTAGTAGTAAGGTGGATAAGAATCCCCACAAGTTGTTTTTATTTAGCTACATCCTCAAATTTGTTTCCCTTGTTTTGATGTTAGCTTCATATTTTGTTCTATTGGAGTAGAGAGAGGATTACAATCATCCATTCCAAATGTGTTCAACAATTCTCCAATGTATTTTTGGGATATGAATACACACTTTAGCTTTGAGTTAATTCAGTACCCAAGTAGTAGTGAAGATATTCCATGTCAATATTCTCAAAACCCTTCTTCAGTTCTTTGTTGCTAGATGCAGCCTTCATGATTTATTATTCCCTATTATCAAAATATCATCTACGTACACAATATAGCAATTTTTTCAGCTTTCTTGACAAACAAAGTTGCATCGATATTAAAATGCTTGAAATTTATATTCAAAAGATGCTCAGTTAAATTTTCATACCATGTGCAAGGTGCTTTCGTTAGGCCATACAAAGACTTGATGAGCTTTCATACCTTTTGTTCTTGAATTTTTATAGAAAATCCTTTTGGTCGAGACATGCAGACACTCTCTTTCAAGTCTCCATTCAAGAAGGTGTATCCACTTCCATGTGATTGGTCTTCCACCTATTTTGTGTAGACAAATCCAAAAATGCAAGAATGGTAGCCCATTTCATAGCGGGGGGGTAAAGTCCCCTCATAATTTATGCCTTCTTTATATGCATATTTTTTCACCATAAGACTCACCTTATACTTGTTAAGAGAACCATTTGATTTGTACTTTTCGTATAGACTCACCTGCTACCAATTGGTTTGGTTCCAAATGGAGGATCCACCAACTTCCATGTCCCATTACGGATGGGAGAATCCTGCTCCTTTTTCATGGCTTATTTCCACTTATCATGAGATGAATATGCTTCAAGGAAGTTGGTTTAGTGTTGGTAGATAAATTCAATTCACAATCAAATGAGCATCCATATCATTTACATCACCTGAATATGGATTATCTATATCACCAGAATTTGAATTAACTATGTCACCAAAAATTAAATTATCTAAATCACCAACATCTTGTCTTGTAGAAATTATGGTTCATGTCCTTCCAACTTCATGAATATGAACACTTTCAAAGTGTCTTTATGAGCCACTTTGGTGGATCTTTCTAAGATGATCCGGTTTCTCCACTAATTGAGATGGCGTTGCATTCATCAAGGTTCATCATTTCAATATTATCAATCACATCATCCAGTGTCTTAGTATACCTAGGAGGTATGATTTCTAGAAATCCTTCTCAAATTTATCGTATTCACACTATGGCATGTACATAGTCATATATCTATTATTACTTCCGTTGGGTACCTCCCTAGGTATCCCATATTAATGCAATTGAACTTCTTCTTCTAATGAAGTGGTTGGATCTTCTTCATGATGGGAAGATCGAACTTCAAAGTAGACTTGAGAGACTGATCCAATATAGGAAGCCCTTTAAGTTGTGGAATATCATCATCAAACTCACAATATGTGTTTACATGGGTGAATTGATCTAGATGATCAAGTTGTCTCTCAATAATCTTCTCATTCTTGGTGGATTCAAGAAAATAACATCTTAGAATGATCTTCTTATTTACCTCATTGTAAATACAATATTCCTTGGTAGTATTTGAGTACCCCAAGATGCATTTTAGATTCTATGTACCAAGCTTGTTTCTTTTCTCCTTGGGAATTAAGGCATAACATGCGAGAACCAAAATCTTGAGGATACCTCAGAGGAATGCAAGAATCCATATTTCATAAGGATTCTTGTTCCAAAGAGAATGAGGTGGACTCATGTTTCTCACATACACTTCACATAGAACTACATCATCCCAAAACATCAACTTCACATTCTTGAAAATAAGCATTGAATGTACATATTCAAGAATTTCCTATTCATTCTTTCTACTACACCATTATATTGAGGATTGTTTGGAATAGTGGTTTGATGTTTGATCCCATCAGTGGTGAATATAGATTTAAAACTTATTTGAAGTGTATTCTCCTCCATTATCAGTATGAAGAGTGTCAATATGTGATTGTGTTTCATTTTGGATCCATACATGAGATTTTTTAAATGTTTCAAAAGCCTGAGATTTGTGTTTCAATGAGTAAACCCAACACATCTTGGTGTAGTCATCAATAAAGTCATGATATATCTACAAGGCATATGGAATGGGCATGGGGCCACACAAATTAAAAGTGCATTAACTCTATATTTCTACATGATCTTGAGGTATAATCATGAAAAGGTTGCTTATTGTGTTCCCAAGGATACAAAACTTAAATGTTGCAAATTCAGCAGAATGGATCTTTGATTCAGAAACACCATTTTTCTTGACATGTCTGAGACTATCATAAATCATGTGCTGGAAATCTATCATGCTAGAAAATCTTACGGAAAGGTGTGTACCTGTCATGGTGAGAAGGTATGCATAGACCCCGTTCCATATGAATAGCTCAACTTCAAAAATTTGTCATCCTCCCATCTGTGATGACGACCATGTTGTCAAAATGTCTCTTTATTTCAACTTTCCCATCAAAAATGTTATTTGAATGGACTTGTTGTCGAATGTGCATAAGATATAGTAAGTTCCTATGCATCCTTGCCTCCTCGACTTGAAAACTTTCATGGAAACCACGTCCATGAGCTCTTACCTTGATCTGTCCGTAGCTTTTGTATCTCGCCCAGGTCTCGGTGACATCTTCCTTTGGGTGGTTCTTCCATTGACCCGGATACTCGAGTATTGCATTAGCGGTCTTTTCTCACCCTCTTGTCAAAGTATATGCTCCATCACGTGGCTTCTACACCCAATGCGGCATGCATACGCCAGCGAATTTACAGTGGTTCATCGCATCACACTTCCTCGGCCTTATAGGGATATAAGTGCGAGACATTGAATGTCGGAGATATTTAGATCTCATCCGGCACTCAATTTCATAAGCATTTTCTCCCAATTTCTTTGGGACTGCGCATGGCCCAATTTTCTTCATTTTAACTTATTGTATGTTCCCCTCGAGACCCTCTCCTTCCTCGGATGTTTTAAAGAAATTGGGTACCAACTTAGGAAGTTGTCTTCGATCACCGATCCAGCTCTGCGCGTATATTCTTGGTTTGATTCTATGTCAGCTCTTCACCCTGCGGTGAAGTTCTTTCATCGCCTCTGCTTGGTCTTGACATTTGCCTCCTAGTCATTATCTTCTCGGGTAATCCCTGGGTTAGGATACTCCTCTGGTTGCCTTGGTATACAATCCTCAAAATGGACTTTTTGCACATTGCTTATGTTCTTCGCGTCGTTATGAAAACTCTGTCTGTGGCAACACGTTGTCCCAAATGATATGGTTCTCTGTCACCAAGCTCCTCAAAAGTATCGGACTTACGGTGACCAATGTTGTTTGTCCATCCCGGTGGGGATGATAAGAAGAGCCAAACATCAAATTAGTTCCTAGCTTCTTCCACAATGTTCTCGGAAATGTCCAATGAATTTTGTATCCACATCTGAAACTATGCTTCTGGGTAAACCATGAAGCCTAATGATCTCCTTGAAAAAACAAATTCTCTATGTGGTCATCATTTGGTCTTACGGCATGGAATAAAATGTGCCATTTTGGAAAACTGTCAACCACCACAAAGATCGAATCATGTCACTCTTTCGTCTTTCGGTAATCCTAACACGAAATCCATGCTGATTTCATCCCGCGACCTCTCAGGTGTGAATTGTGATTGATAGAATCTGCATTACGCTTCACGCCCCTTTGAATCTTTGGAAAATTCTACATCTGATAGACAAACTTCTTTACTTCTTGGCATCCAGCCAAAGGTATGCTTAGTTCAGCTTTCCAAATGTCTTATGCATTGGCCAAAATGTCCACCTTAATCCTGCTTGTCTTCTCTTTTAGCGATTCTCCTCATGGAACGTTTGGTTATAGCGATTCCCTCTGAATAGCAGTCCATTTTTGGATCATGTAATCCATCCAAGGACTCCTATCTCCGAGAACTGGATTCTCAACATATATGCCTCTGCCGTCTGCATTCCTTTGCATACATGTCTCCAAGATTTTCAAAACCAATGTTTTGACTCGGAAATCATGCAACAAACGCTTCACCTTCAAACATGACCACTTTGTTAGCAGTACACGAAATGTGTTTAATTAGGATGTAAAATTCTGCATATACTCTACCATTTAGCATGTTTCTGATTCAAATTCTCCTATTGGGTCACAAAGCGTAATGCATGATTTATCATATACAAAAAATATTTTGGTATGGTAATGCCTCCGCTTCTTAGGCTGTATGATAGCATAGGTGCTTTATCATCACGTGGGTACTCCGTTTGCCTCATCCGACTTCTGGCTGAAGCCAATACAGCAGATTAAATCCTCCGACGAGCCGCTCCTATGGCAAAACCCTTGCATCACATTTCACCTGGAACAGTTTCATAAAATCCGGCAACACCAAAACCCGGTTGTGATCTTCCTTCCATGATTAAGCTCTTCTCGCCTCTTAGGTCCAGTGAAAGATTTATGTCTTTTCTTGGCAGTATCCATCATTGTTCAAGCTGAATTCAGAAATTCACGATGAATTTTTAGGTAGAAACTAACCCAACCGGAGTCCATGAAACTTCTCACCTTGAAAAATTTTCTTGGTGATGGCCAATTTTAATTACCTCCACTTTACTTGGATCCATCTTCAATTCGATGTTGAAATACAAAATCCCAAGTAAATGAGCTCGTCTTCATAAATGAAGATTCCTCATGTTGATCAATTTCTCTTCTTTGCCTTCTTATTCATTACTGCAGCTAAATGCTTCGGATGTTCTTCTTTGTTTTGCTGAAAATCAATATGTCATCCGGATAAACAATGACAAACTTACCAATGAATTCCTTGACCACTTCATTCATTAGCCTCATAATGTACCTTTCGGTGCGATAGATCAAGAAAAAGCGGCATGACTAGCCATTCATACAACTCTTCATTAGTTTTGTTTGTTTTCCCCTCATCGCCTTCCCTCATGTGAATCGGATGTCGGCGCCAAATCAACCTTTGAAAAATCACGCTCCATTTAAGCGGTCCAAATAAAGTCATCCATCCAGCAATGGAAACGTACTGATGGTTATCTTGTTGTGAACAAGGTCGATTACGCATTCTCAACCTCCATCTTTGTTGGACTCAATGCCGTTGGAATGGCACGGGCAAACTTCCCACGATCAATCCTTTATCCAGCGGTTTACGCACGTCTTTTGACTTCTTCGTTTTCCTGTGGTGTCAACTTGTACGCTGCTTTGTTTTGAAAACTAGCTCTTGGTATGAGTTCTATGTGATGATTCACACTCCTCATCGACGACAACGAATGGGGTAATTCGTCCACCACTATATCCGCGAACTCCTCCGGTACTTCTTGAATTTCCTCGAGCAAATCATCCACTCTTGTCTTTGGTCAAAACAACTTACCGGTTTCGACCACGGGGTGTGGATCTTCCTTCTTCCTTTTACTTTACGCGAGAACTTCCCTCATGAAGTACGGTATTTCTCGGTTCTGGTTTTACTTCTTTATCTTTAATTGGAAGTAGCATATGTGTTCTTGCATTCTTCTCTAAAGAATGCGATATTCATCTTCCCATCATGAACTAAGTTCTTGTCATATTGCCATGATGCGCCAGCAATAGATGACTTACATCCATAGGAATAACATCACGAGGTATTTTATCATTATATCCTCTATCTTGGTGTCAACTAAAGCGTTTAGTGACACTTGCGATGTCCCTTAAGCCATGAAACTTTATAGTTTCGGGTGATGGGTTATTCAGGCGCTGGATTTCTACCATATTGGTTGAAACAAGATTGTCTGTGCTTCCATTGTCCACGATAACTTTGCACTTCCTATCTTTGGTCTTTCATGCAGTTCTGAAAAGTCGTTGCTGAACGTGTCCTCCACCTCCTTCGGGTGTTAAGAGAACCTTCGCATCGCGTATACATTATTACCAAGAGTCTTACGCCCGGTATCTACGCCCTACGTGCCTCGGTAGTGCAGGCTACCTCCTCCATCACTTCTTCCCTATACGGATGGTGTTACCTTGTGTCCATTCTTTCCACGTGGAAGCGTAGTGAGTGACTCCACCTCGCCCTCTTCTGCCCTGCAGTGCAGTAATGTTATTATCAGCGTGTCCTCATGCATTGCGTCTCTTGCGCCCATTTTGTTCGACGTCTTGCGGCTTATCCACAGCGAATTCCCACCTCTTTTAGTTCTGATGGGAGGCTGCTTTACGTTACGTCCTTGGATTTACGAAACCTATCTTGGGAAGGCCGAAACTTACCTTTTTAGGTGGCTCCCTCACCTGCATTTCATTTGTCTTGCGACTGCGGCTCTGACTTCTTCTGCTTTCAGCGCCATTTGATACGCATCCTCCACTGTTCTAATAGTTGTCATACTCATCTCATCCAGGATCTCATTATCTCAAGCCATTCATATACCTGGAAACTTTTTCGTCATGGCTTCTCCAAATTGACACCTTTCTGACCGACTTATAAAGTTGCAATTTATACTCCTTCAACTGTCATGGAAGCTTAAATCTCGAGGGCTTTGCATTCATCACGAACGGTCTTGATCGATAATCCCTTGGGATAGAGGTACCTTCATCTTCGCCAATCCCATTCCCGGTCAGCTTTTGATCTTTTGCTTGCCCATGCCGGAGCGTCTGTCTGCATAGGCTTCGATCCCACCATGTCGTGGCTGAATTTTGTGACGGCATGCGACCTTCTTATCTCTTATGCATCGAGATTCCCTTCATAATTTGGAATGTCCATCTTTGTTTTAAAACTCATCCGGTGATGCTTTAATTAATTAAACATTGAAGCATGTTTGCAAATTCCCCTTGTTGTTCAACTTCAACTTTACCTTCAGAGTCACTCAGATCTCATCATTGAGTTTGTGCATCTACTGTGGCTGCTATATCTTCTAATCTCTTTCGGAGATCCGTATCTTCAACATATAAGGTTCTGTGCTTGTCTCCCTCTTTCTCTTGGGTTTCCCCTATCCTTTCTGGATCGGTGATTGTCTTTCTCTCCTGCGGTATGGTGAAATTTTCCTTTCTTCCACACTGCTCACGGAAAGCGATGTTCTCTCTCGATACCACTTGAGTGCGGAATAGCGCCACCGGAATTGCGCTTGCTCCACGGAACCACCTCTTCCCTAAGGCCCAAAAGGGCTAAAGTGTTCTTCAAACCCCCTTATCGGGAGTTCTCAATACCCACAGAATACTCCTTGTGATCTCCCTACTCAAATTGGGAAATCGGACTCAGCGTGATCGCGAGTCCTGCCTCCACGGATCGGGTTTTACAAATCCCGAACCAGATGGATATTTATCCCAGTATCTCATACTTGTTCTTATCGGGGAATTTTCCCGTCGGAAGATCGGTATTATTTGCGGTCGTGAATCACTCACTACGGATCCCGATTTCCGATTTAGCGATGCTCTATATAGCTCCATCATTGCTCACTGGCATTTCTTTGGTCCACAAGACCAGTCCCTTCCCCTATCCGGAGTTAGGGTGGCAAATGGAATCGTCAGAACTTACCCCTTGGACCTCCGATTCTCATCCCGATGCCGTCGGCGACTCCGGTGAGGATTGACCTTTTAACACATCCTCCACTGGCCCTTAACCACGATAGGAATCGGCGTGAATATGAATTCCGTTGTCAATGTACGGGACTTTCAATTCGAACCCGATATAATTTTCCACTGTCCTCTGTTCTGGCAGGGTACTTATCTTTCCTAAGATTTTTCCTTGGATTCTTCATCCATGGCATTCAACATTTCTAGCCTAGATATCCTAGAAGCATACCTACTCCTTCGCTTGATTTTCTCCAATTACTTACTTGTAATAGTGTAGTTTTCTCTAGGGATAACATGTATAGGATCCATATATTCAACTAAATTCATACGTTCATAGCTTTTAGGATCTTCACCTCCCTCATGGAATTTATTTCTAGGGCACTTCTCTACTTGTTACTCTTTGCAATAAAAAGACCAAGGGATCTCTTCCTAGTTAATCAAATAATAAGGAGAAAGGGTATTAGGAACCCTTTGCTCGAGAAATGGAGGTATCTATTCCCTTAGCTTCATTGAATTCATGTCATCTACAACATATCTAAGGTATTTTCTTTATCAAGTACAACATGTCGCTTGATAGGATTTGATTAGATTGAATTCCTCCTACTCCTTGAGGTGTCCCTCAAATAGAGGTGAAGTTTGATATTGGTGTTCCCAAATTGATACACTACATGGTAATTTTAGGAGATGAGAAGGTTTTCCCTCAGGGTTACATAAATAATTGAAAGCAGGAAATAGTCGATTCATATTTTCCTACCTCGGTACCTTCAGGAAATGGAACTCTTTATCAAAACTTGACTTGATTGGCATTGGCCTTGGCGGTCGAGGCGCATCAAAAATATTTGGATCCAAGAATCACATCCACTTAGTGTATGTTTATTTTATTGATTATATTAGAGGAAATTTTCTTTAGAGTCCTAGTAACTCTTGCTTGACAACTAACTATCATGTGCAGGTTACACCATGGAAAAAGTACTCACATTCCATTGGTATATATTCACTAGATACAAAGTATTTGTAGATCCTAGTTGTTTATTGACCTGATTTCCATTGTGTTGTGAGCTAGTTGTGGTGTGGAGGTTACATTAGACCACAATGGGCCATTAGATGTTTTTTGAGAAAAAATACCTTACAACCATCGGAAGAACAAAGAAAAATGGAACGCCACGGAATATCCTTGTGCAGAGAAGAGAGGACAAAGGCCTAATGTCCCTTCTGGATGAAAAACATTATATACAAGCTTGAGAATAGAGCTAAGATAGAGATAAGATTTTTTAATTCCCTTATGAAAATAATTCCGCAGAAATTTAGTGAATCTCGGGGAGATAAGTTAAAAAGATGATTCAAAAAATTATTTCCTTTCCTTTGAAAATTCATAACTCTCGTTTATTATTTTAATTATTATTTTGTGTTTTCAGCCCAAAGACCATTTTAGACCTTAATTTCCCTAATGTTGCATCATATTCAAAGTAGCATTGATCTTGGTGATATTGTATGTGCATATCCCCATGCCCGACTAGAAACTTGCTCAGCAATTGTTGGAAAAAAAATCAAATAAACCTTGTCACTCCTAGGATTTTATTCCATTTTTAAATACCATATAAATAACTATGTGGACACCAAAAATAAAT
>SNQJ01S0273226.1:0-11581 GCA_010110895.2 Picea sitchensis
ATAAATGTTGACAATGTTTGTCCTGTCATATCAAGGAGAAATGTTGACAATGTTTGTCCTGTCATATCAAGGAGAGAGGGAGATTAGACACTTGGTTAGTTCATCCTTCCATCCATCTTTCTTCATCAAGGGGAGCTCCAACTCAATGCACACACGGTTGCTTCTAATTGAAATAGCTTGGTTTGCTAACCCATTCGTCATATGGTTGGTTGATTTTTTAACATGTACAAACTTATAATCTTTGAATGCTTATCATTTTTTACACCATTTAAGCATGGCTACTCACTTTTTCTCATAAATTTATGGATTTATTAAGGATGTTTATTATAATATTCAAGCTACCTCAAATGATTTTCTTAAACACAACATTAAAGGTTTTCATTATGCATAAAATCACTATTTCATATTCAATTTCTTTTTGTCTCTTCCTTTCTGAAATTCGTTATGCGTAAAATGAGAGTTTCATATTCAATTTATTTGTCTCTTCCTTTATGAAAGAGTTGGTAATATATCTTTCGGATATGCCTAGGGTGATCTTTAAAGACCCTTGTGATTTGGCTAAGTGTGAGTTCTTCTTACATGTATCGTCAATTTTTTTTTTTATATTTCATATTAAATCAACTTTCATATTTGATATTTACATGTTAAAGTTTGGTGTGATTTTTAATGTAATGATGATATTTATCATCTTCTAAAATCAATAAATTCACATAAATAAAATGAATCTAGATTAATATTTTTATAAATATTATTGTCAAAGTAAATTAGGTAAAATTATGTATTACATTATTAAGTGTAGGATGTGTTAAAACGAAGTGGTGCTCATCCTCAACTTCCTTTACATCACAAATTTTATAAATAAGCTCATCCCTAGGTGTTTTGGGGTTATTCATGAGCATTGATCTAGTCTTAAAAATAATCATTTTGTTTATTAAGTTGATAATGTTGGAGAAAAAAAAAGGATCAATCATATTAGGATTGATAAAATCTTTGTAGTATTTCAACTTTGTCTTATTAATGATTTCATCGTCATTTGAGGGCTCATGTAACATCTTAGGAGTTGACTTGAGCATGCACGCATCTTCCATAGATAAAGAAGGATGAGTCGGGCGAGATGAAGAGCGTTTGGTTTGGTCCATAGAGGCAAAAGACTTTTATAGTGAAGTTGGTCTCCTTGGGCACACATCGTGCCAAGGACGACTTCACCAATGTTTTCTTGCGACGAAGGTTAAGGTGAAGACTTGACCAAATGCATGGGCTAGGTGGGCACCCCACCAAAGAGACAGAACAATTAAACACATTGGTTGGAAGCTTCGGCAGAGAGAGCGCCCAATCGACCAAACGAAAGAAATACACGAATTGGGGAAGCTCCATCGCCTTGGGCGCACATCATGCCAAGGGGAGTTGACCAAATGAAGGGAAAACTTACATTGGATGCTAGCCAAGCGATGGGCCGAAGACTAGGACTGAACTTGACTTGGGTGCCCAATAAATGAAGGAAACACATCGACTCGGTAAGAGTGTGCCTAGGAAAAGGGAGCACGCTCTTTGGCAAGTCAGCCTGAAACATTAAAGTGGAAAAAACAATGAAAGGTCGTGTTGGCTCCATGGTGAATGGGCGTGTCGATTGGAAGGGTCGTGCACCTAGATAAGCCAAGGGAGAAGACCATTTGGGGAGACAGAAAAGGTTGGAGCTTGAGAAGGACATTCTTCATTCACACAAATTTGGGAGTTTTGAGGTAGCGACCAAGTAGAGAGGGCAAGTTCCCCCCAAGGAGCCAAGTCAACCCTGTTGGGTGACTTGAGCTGCCTTGGGGAGGCTCCAAAGAAGAGAAGGTTGGACAAGTCTTTCTTGAAGGGAGTTGATGAACAAACGAACTGTGGTGATGAAGAGAGGTCACTCCAATCTGAGACAAAGACAAGTCTGAACCAAGAAAAGGGGCAGGCGCACTAAGTAAGAGTTGCATACATTGCAGAGATAAAGAACAAAGGGGTGGTGATCTGTTTTTTCTTCTAACTTTGGTGATGAAGGAAGGGCTTATAAAGGCAACTCACCGAAGACGAGTTGTATTTTTTTCGCACAAGTTCTTTGTAACAGAGAAAAAGCTCCTTTGTATAAAATTTCTTTGTGTGGCACAAGTTTTTGGCTCGAAACATTGTTGTTCTGTTTTGTGTAAAGAAGTCTTGGGTATTAGGCCAGTTCTTCCACCCACATATATGTTATGTTTACACTATGTATGAATGGTTTCTCTTTATTGTTGAAGCTAAGTATATAAGAAAAAAAATAAGCATAACTTAAGTAACGAACGAAATGACGTGAAGGCGTAGTCTGAGTTAAGTAACTTGGTGTGGCTTTGTTGCCAAGTGAACGAATGCGGTGTCACACAACAACTCAGAACGTTGGATTATTCTACCATCCAACCGAGGGTTCGCCAGGCCCGTGACAACTTAGCTTTAAACTTTTTATGGATGTAAGATTCTACATAGGCATATTATTAATTTAATTGTCTTCTTTCATGTTTAAGTAGTTAAGCAAAAGCCTTGTAAGCATAACAAGGAAGTACAACCTACCTCAATGGGAATAACAAATAATGAGTTTTTTATGTGATTTTAAAATTATGGGTAATAAAGCCTTTTTAGATTTTCTCAATTTCATTTAGAGTCTCATAAAAGATCTTATAAAGTGGGCTTAATTTAGATAACCAAATTACACATTACATGCTTGTAATGTGATCCATTATTATTTATTATTATTTTCCATATAAATATTTCATTTCCATTTTATTTTATTTTGTGAAAAATAAAAATAAAGAGTGATATCCTATCTCATGTAATTTTTAGTTTGAATCTTACAACATTCATTCACAACACAACACAAGATTTTTTTCTTTCTTTTTTAAACATTACACCATAACTTCATACCCCCTTCTTATACCCCTTTGTTTTAGTTATTACCTTCTATATACGTAATTTATGGAATCACACTTGCTTACAGATCTTCTTGGTCCCACGTATGAACTTCAAAATCATGTATCATCTTCTGGTACCACGTATTACCTATTGTCACGACCGAGCGTTGCACAAGATACGATTAAGGATTACCTACTGCTTCAAACGAAAGAAAATCATTTACCCTTTAGGACTTTCTACCCACCTGCATAGTTACCCACACCTAAATACCTAGACCCGGTAGCCCTAGACCATGAAATTCATGAATGCACTTAGTGAATCGATACTGCTACTTAACTTCTCTTAGAAGCACCATATGAGATGGATGATCACCTACCCTTTACTTGATTATTGCCTTTAGCCTAGGAGAGAGATGGAGTGTTGTGAAACTCATTCATAAAGCTAAGAGTCAGAGATACCACGAGCTCTTATATTTAGACTTTTCTCTAATACCAAACCTTATGAATGCTTCCTTTTACCACATATCAATCACCTTCTTGTTTTTTTTTTTAAATAAAGGGTGACATCTTCTAAATGCACGAAATTTGGATTGGAAGATAAATTCCAATTCCATGTGTGTTCATTTTCATGGTGAGTGATAGTGGTAGGACATAATGTATGCCCACAACATGTGAAGTATATGTGAACGTACTTCCCAAGTTCCTAGTAAGTACTTCCCCATTTCCGAATAATAAATACAAAGAGGACAGACTCCATGATTCACGAATAAGATTCATTCCTGGCCACTCACAAAAGAAAATTTTGATTTATGGAAGATGCATTAATAAGTCAAATTTGTAATGATTCGGTGTAAAAACTTTTTTGAATGTTAGGGGGACCCAAAGTTCAAAAGAACATGGTGGGAACATGAACAAAGCCTTGGAAAAATCATCTCTTATACTCCTACTTTTCACTTTAAAGGTAATCATGCTTCTACAGTGAATGACAACAAAGAAAAATCATCTCTTTTACTCTTTTGCCACTCATACTTTTCAGTGAGGACAGAAAAGGCTCCTCCAGAGCATGGGACCGGACCTTTGCTAGAATAATTATAGCGCTAAGGACATATCTTGCTATAAAAATAATACTTAAAATGTAAAGGAACGCAAAGGGATGTACTGACAGATTTTAACATCTTCGTTTGACTATGACCCACCATAGCTCAATAGTTGATGTTTTTTATATATAAAGAGAGAGGGAATATGTCCTTTCTTATTAAGACACTATATGGATCTTTATTAGATTTTTTTCTGCAATCATATTGAACAATTTATGATAATATATTAGTGAAAAACAAAATCTTCATTTCCAAGAAAGAAAAAACATCTCAATTATATTGACTAATCAATATAAATATAAAATCTAATCAAAATAAATATAAAATCTATTAGTGAAAAATAAAATCTTCATCTCCAAGGAAGAAAAACATCTCAATAATTGAATAATCAATATAATTTAATAAAATCTAAACATCTCAATAATTGAATAATCAATATAATCTAATAAAATCTTCACCTCCAAGAAAGAAAAACATCAAAATAAAAAACTGTCAAAATCACTTAAATCTAATGAAACGTGCTGTCCAGACAATTTACTGTCCATCCATCAGACTAGAGGAATAATCAAATGGAAAATGTAATAAACTAGTCAATGAACCACGTGAAAATAATGGACGTTCTTGAAGTAGTCAATGGTATTCATTATTTAAAAGTAAAAACAGTCTGATTCTGTGCTCATTATTCAATGAGAAACTCTGGCTTTGGTTCTTCTCCACATAAATTGCTTCCCTGTACCTCAGGCAGTGAATATTAAAAAGCTGAGGTGGGGTGGTGTATATATCTGAAAGTAATTCATATCTTACTGCTTATATATCATCTGTGCAGTTAATTTATATTGTTTATAAGTCCCGTGAGACAGCGCGGTTGGTAATGACAAGTACTTTTCTCCAAGTGTTGGGAGGAGGTCTTGAGGTCAAATCCGGCTGGGTCTCCGGGACGAATTGTAATGACTGCTTGTGATGTAAATGATTTATATCTCTAATATAAATCGAGCTAATTTCTCGTTGAAAAAAAAAAAAATTATATTGTTTATATACAGCTTATACTTCATCTGTGGCAGCATTAAATTGATACTGTTTATATATTATCTATCTTATCATTTAGACTTTATTATTTGTAGTATTTAGATTCAATACTGTGTAGCAGGATGGATATTGATCATTTCAAATGTATTTATTCAATATTAGTCGCTTTCAAAACCATACACCATTCACTGTATCAAATTACTTGATATTCAGTCGTCCACATCACATGATGAGAGTACGCCATGGCCATGAATAGCATTCCAAGTTGTATTTGTATTCCACTAAACGTAGAATCTTTGGACCGTAAATAACAAGTGATGGACGGACGGTAATAATAACAAGGTCTCCCTCGGCCTGCATTAAGTAGACAAATTTAGAAGTGGTGAAGAGCATAAACAATTATGATACGAATTCGAAGAATACAACAAACAAAACAATACAATACAATTAAAACCAATTCTGATACCAAACAAAAATTACAAGTCTTTGTCCATTTTCNTGCATTAAGTAGACAAATTTAGAAGTGGTGAAGAGCATAAACAATTATGATACGAATTCGAAGAATACAACAAACAAAACAATACAATACAATTAAAACCAATTCTGATACCAAACAAAAATTACAAGTCTTTGTCCATTTTCTTTGGTCTATAACAAGATTCCTATTGCATGGTATTGTTTGGTTATTGCAGGCAGACGATCAATCTCTACCCAAAATACTTTTTATATATTATGTTTAACTTTAATAGCACATGTTTTTGTTGTACAGAGGACGTGGCCTACTTTCAACCTCTTGTCAGATATGAAAAATGCATGGAAAGCAGGATGCTTGTCCTATCACGCACCTAAAATAATTTGAATATTGTAATAAATTGGTTTGTATTGTTTTTATCAACCAACCAATATTGTAATAAATTGGTTTGTATTGTTTTTATCAAATGGTTGATAAACAAGTTTGCTCTTCAATTAAAATAAAAAAATTGTAATAATTTATTTTGTATATATTTTTTAATTTATTTAATGATAATGATTAATGTCTATCAACTTTGAAATTGGTTTAATAGATCATTTGGATTTGAATTTTTTTAGAATTTTATTAATGTGTTTAATGGATCTTCAACTCTCTTAGTGTCACAAAAATGATTTTCCACTATATTTTCGGAATTGTCCAACTCAGTTTCACTATGAAGCTAGTGAGAATTTGTTCTTATTTTAGCAATGTTGAGTTTCTTCTTTACACTAGTCAAAATAGAGAGATATTTTTGATCTCCTAGATTAGGGTTTATCACCTCCTTATAGTATTTTAATTTTCTTTTATCCTCTAATTCTTTATACCACCATAACTTCCCCTTAAATTTAGATGCAATAATATTTTTAATATTATCCATATTCTATAGAATGATCTATTCCTTTATTCTCCAATCATTTAGCTAAGATTGGGCATCTTTATGCCATCCCCACTTGAGTCAAAGGTGGTTTTGGTTGGAGTTTGAAGCAATTTTGGGAAACCTCTTGTCTTCCATGTTGTTTAACTTGTTCTTAGTGGTCATAGTTGTGCTCTCAATTGGGAAAGACTTGCTTTTATGAGGATGATAGGATAGAGTTATTTCCTTTAATTTTGAGATTATAAGTTATAAAATTCTTTTGTATTTGCTATATCTTTCTCCACAATTCTCTAGAGACATTGCATCCCCAAAATTCTCATCCATATAAAATAATAAGAGTGGCGAGAGTCTCATATAAGAGTTTTTTCTCAAACCATATGCAAAGCTCTAATTTACATTTGTTTTCAAGCCCATAATAAGATTTCCACCATCCATTTATCATTTTCTCAATGCTATAGTTCCAATTGAGCTTGTGATGAATATCGACTCCGAGATATTTGTATAAAGTCACTTCCTCCAAGTTGTTGTTTTCATATATGAAAGTATCGTAAATTATGTTTTTGGATTTACTTATCATAATTGTCATTTTGTCAGTGTTAACAATCATACCCATATTGGAGCATAAATCCTTGAGGATTCTTAGTTGTTTGCTAAGATCATAGGGACTCCTCACCAGAAGAACACTATCATTGGTGCAAAGAAGAAGAATAATGACTATACCTGCAAGAAATGGGCTGACACAACCTACTTCTTCCAAACAATCTTCTAAATTGTCAATGTATATCCCAAAAAGGGTCAGTCTTGCTTCACTCCTATATTACAATTATTTTTTTCTAACCAACCCTCAATGTTCATAAATTTGGCAATAATGTTTCATACAACCTTACCATAACAACTCTCAACTCGAAAGGAACTTTTAGCTCTTCCAACATAATATTCCAAAGGTTCGTCCTAGGCATTGTGTCAAAATATTTTCCAAAGTCAATGAAACAACAAAGGAGATTGGTTTTATTATTGCGACACCCCTCAACAATCATCCTAAGCATAACAAGGTGGTCCACAATTGAATAATAGCCCCTAAATTTGGCCTGACCTTTAACTCTTTTTCCATGGATTTCTAGCAAAATGTTAATCTTCTTTTCCAAAATAAGTCCATACAACTTGACTAAAATGGAGCTAATCATAATAGTCTTATAATTAGAAGGATTGTTTTATCCCCACCTTTAAAAATAAGTACAATGATGCTTTGCATACATGGTTTAGGGAAGCCCTGCTTCACTGCTAAGTTGAAGAGCTTGCATATGTGAGTGATGATGATAGGCCCTCCAATTTTTAAGATTCCAGCTTGGTACCCTTTGATGTCCTTAGCTTTCCCTTTTGCGAGCCTCTTAACCCCAAACTCTATATTTTTTTATAGAAAAACTTCATCCTTTATAGAAAAAAATTAATAAATAAATTTAATTTTTTAGATTTTTTTCAAATTTAATAAAAAACATTATTTATTTTATAATTACATTTAATTAATATTAATTTTTACCATATTTTTTTTTCTTTTATAAAATTTAAAAATTTAAATATTTTGAAAATTTAATAAGGATGAATGAATTAAAATTTAACTTTATCTCGTTGAAAACAATGGAAAAAAATGAACTTTATCATTTTATTAACTCACTTCATTAGTAAACATCACATAAGGAGGTCTCATACACCAATTTGGTGTGCTTAAAAATAGATTATTTATTTATATAATATATCTTAAATATATATTATCTTGTTAAATTGTTTATATATGACTAAAAAGGAGTGTGACAAGTGACAATATTATAAAACTAAACCAATTTCTTATGTTGTTTTGGTTGAGTTCATGAAATATTTTGACATAGTGTCTAAGATTAACCTTTGTAATATATTAAAAGAGTTAAAAGTTTATTTTAAGTTGAACATTATTATAATAAGGTTGTATGAGAACATTATTGTCAAGTTTAAGAACACTGAGAGTTAATTAAAATAAATTAATTGTAATATAGGAGTTAAACACTTGGTTATCCCTTGTTCCCTATCCTTTTTGGCGTATACATTGACAAGTTATAGGGTTGTTTGGAAGAAGCAGGTTGTGTCAGCTCGACTTTAGTTGACATAGTCATCATCCTTCTTCTTTACATTGATGATATTGTTCATATGGCGAGGAGTCCCTATGATCTCAACAAGCTATTGTTTTTCTTCATATAAAATATGATCGATATATTATTACAGTGATGAGTGTTCCATATATAAGGAACATATGGTGACCATCCATGAAAGGATGCGTCCCTTGAATAATCAATAACTATTTATTATTATCATTTACTTATTATATATGATATTAATGATCAATAATTATATTATTAATTATTATTCTAAGAGAATGTCTTCCTGATGTTGTCCAAACATCAACACTCTCCATCAACGAGGGAGACAATCTGCATCATGCCAAGCTTGTCTTTGAAATATAGAAACTTCACCCTAGACTCATGACACTTGTCTGTCAGTCTTGGGAGACGTCTCTCTCCCACCTGAACCAAGGAGAAACTCCTTCTACGACTCTCCCTCTGAGCCAATTAACTCTCTCTAAGATCAAGCTCACTCTGGGTCTTCATATAATAGCATATAGGATATTGAGTCTTTATTATTCCTTGTCAAATCACCACGACTAGGACAAAAACCACACCAGGATCTTTCACCACAAGTACACAACTGTGAGTGAATGTCATCCTGATGCTAACTGACACGTGGAAAGCACTTCAAGCACCTCGAGTCCATATTATTCCTTGTCATGATCAAGGAAGGACTACTTCCGGGCCCATTTACCACAAGTGCACCTTTATGATAATGTATCCTATCTCCCTTGGTCTGCAGCCCAATCTAGGAGAAGTTTCGCCCGATGTTGAAACATCAACACTCCCTCTTAGCTAGGGAGGTATCTTTCCATAGTAATACACAACTATTGTCCAGAGACACATAGTCTTCGCCAGTGGTACACAACCACCATAGTAGCAAAAGGTTTGTCACACATGGCTCTCCCATGTGGACTTCTAGAGGCTACACCCTCTAGAAACACTAGGGTCAACTCCCATAGTGTGTGGCATCAAGGGTCAACTCCCTTGACATGTCCACATGTGCTCTCCACATGGGACATTGGGTTATAAACCCAAATGCACTTATCCCTTCTCGAATAAGTGTCCTCACAGATCAACTCAACTCAATTCAAAGAGGAGTACGATTTGGAGAATGTTTGTCACACATGGCACTCTCATGTGGACTTCTAGAGGCTACACCCTCTAGAAACACTAGGGTCAACTACCATAGTGTGTGATGTCAAGGGTCAACTCCCTTGACATGTTCTCATGTTCTCTCCACATGGGACGTGTCCTCATGTGTTTCCCACAAGGGACGTTGGGCTATAATCCCAACCACACTTATCCCTTCTTGGATAAGTGTCATCATAGATCAACTCAACTTAGTCACAGAGGTGTACGATCTGGAGAATGTCTCAGGAAGATGCAAACATCAACACTCCCTTTCATCGAGGGAGGCATTCTCTGCCACGCCAAGTCTGTCACGGAAGTACTTGAACTTCATCCTAGTTTGGTAACAACATCAACAACCCGCTCATCTGTAGGAAGGTACTGCACCAATACTTCCTTACTCTGCACCATGTCTCGGATGTAATGGTACTTGATCTCAATGTGGTTTGATTCATCATGAAACACTAGATTATCTTATATCTTCACACAAATTTGGTTACCATAATGAATAATGGTGGAATCCAGCACATGTTCGGATAAATCTGCAAGGAGCTTGCGAAGCCACACTGCTTCACGGACTGACATACTTAATGCAATGTACTCTGCTTCTGTTGTGCTCAAAGCCACAAAATTCTATTTCCTGCTACATCAAGAAACCATGAAAGATCCCAAAGTGAAGCAACACTCGAATGTGCTATTTCTGTCCACTACGCTCCTTGCCCAATCAGAGTCAATATATTCCTACCATATCATATCAATATTGGAAGTATATCTCATACCATGTCCAATTGTGTTGCGCAATTATCTTAACACATGCTTCGTAGCAATCCAGTGTGTCTATCTCGGTTGAATCATAAACTGGCTAAGTGCACTCACTACATAGCAAATATTTGGTCTAGTGTTAACCAGATACATCAATTATCCAATCAATTGTCTGTACAAATTCGGATCAATTACGTTAGAATAGGAATAAAACACACTTAGTTTCTTCAGATTCATCACCATTGGTGTGGCCAGGAGCTTCAAGTTCAGCATCCCAAAATTCTTCAATATCTCAATTGTGTACTTCCCCTGATTCATGAAGATCTCATCAGTTTTCTGCCACACCTCTAGCCCCAAGAAGTAGTGCATCATACCAAGGTCCTTCATCTCAAACATAGAAGCCAATGCATACTTGCATTCAACAATAAGGCTCTCTGTATCGGTGAGGAATAAATCATCAATGTAGAGGATCAAAATTAGGGACTCACCATTAACAGTCTTGTAGTATAGGTTGTTAATATTATGGTAGCTTCGGGAGGTATGAACCTCTATGATGACCTATGACGAGATTAGAATCCTCCGGAAGGAAGCAAAGAATTGAAGGAAACCCTAGACAAGTTGTCGGCTGAACAAATATATTTATATTGAATTTATTGATGCCCAGAAGGAGAAGTCGGCCCAGTTAGACTGGTCAGGTCGGCCCCAGTTAGACTGGCTAGTCCACTATAAATACAGGGCGCCAGTTTCATTATTACACACTCTCAGAATTGCAGAGCCAGTTGTGCGCACTGCAGTTGGCAGTTTTGTGCGCAGGTCTATGGGGAATGTGGTGCGCTAGTTCTGGGTGGGATCATCTGTTCAAGTTTTGTTTCTATTCTTTTGGTTGGTGCATTTAGCCTCTCTTGGCTATAGATTGCAGCCAGAATTCTCTTCTCGGTCAAGGTCAAGGTGTTCGGAGGGTGGCTTAAAGGCCTGTGGTTGGGAGACGAGGGTATCGTCGTGGTTAAACGAGCACAATCCTTCATATTCTAACAAGGTCGGCCCTGTTGTGCCAATAGACACTTCTGTTGACAGGTTCAGGTTAGTATAAGTAAAGGTAAATTCCCCATTGAGGAATC